>VYZQ01022640.1:22882-111707 GCA_013400655.1 Mystacornis crossleyi | reverse complement strand
GGGGGGGGGGTGTTGTAGAATGGAGACACTTCAGCGTAATTATTTAATTTGATCTGAATTCCTATGTTCCACAAAGAAATGGTTTTCACAAATATGTTTGTTCCAGATGTCATTATAAACAATGTCTAGGTATATTTACAGAAGCATTTTGCTTCACATCAAGAGCCTGCTTGTGAAGCAAAATTTCCTGATGATGACCCCTACTTAACATTGATTTCCATTGCTGAGTGAGACTGGACCATGCAAACTTGTCTCTTTCTGGATGAAGCTAAAGCCAAAGGTGGTGGTTCTCCAGTTGGCTCTCCAATCCATGAGAACAGGCTGAAACTAGTCTGAAGCATCCTTGAAATGTTCCTAGAGAGGATTTTGGGTCTTCAGCACTGTATTCATCCAAAATCATTTGGTCAATAGGACCTTGAAATAACTTTTCAAACAATGTATAAACTATCCAGGCATATTGGGTTTGTATTTCATTTGGATGAGCAAATACTACTTGTGGAGAACTTGCACTATTTGAATACTCAATTGACTGATAAAAAGTAAAACTACTTTCTCTGAAGCTACAGTAATTTTTGCAAATCATTCACTGATTCTACTTTTTCTGAACATTTTATCCCAGCATGTTCAGGCTGCCTGTATCTTCTTAGGTTTGACCAGTGATGACTCCTTCTATCACATATTTCACATTTGTGGTGAGTACATGAAGAGAGTCACAAAATGAAAATTTCCTGAAATAACAGAATCACAGATGGCACCGTAACCAAAGGTCTGTAAAAACTGAGTCACTTACATTGCATCAGAGGAAATAAATTGTGTAAGAAAAGTTGATATAAATGGAATTGTAAATAATTACAACAAATAAAGCAGTTTAGACTTTCTTTAAAAATGCAACACAAGGGAGTCAATCTGATGATTAATGCAGACATTAGAACCTTGAAGCTAATAGCTGTATGTGTGGGTTCCACAACCACCTACAGACTGCTTCCCAGATGGTGCATCTGAATCTTGTGTAAAGGTGCACAAGGTGCCCAGGGAAAGGTACGATGTGAAAGGAAGTAAATGTAGTAAAACTTGCCACAAAATTAAATATTTGAAGAAAATAGTAGTTCACCAACTTATACCAAGTATGGAATACAAGCACCCTTCCAACAGGAATGGGAAGATACTGGAAAGTCAGCACTGACTCCGTAACAGCTGATCGTGAAACCTCATCTCACTGCCGCAAACAGGACTGGCAGTCAGTCTGTCACGCCCTGTCCTGCGCAGGTGACCTCTTGGGAACTGTCCTCATGAGGTCCTGAAGGAGCACATGGTTTCAGCTTTTGGGTGACAGTCCAGTACACCCTCAACAAGACCAATAATTAAAAGGCAAAAACACTCTGACAATTAATACTTGGTACAATCACTGAATTCTAAGCAGCCACATAATAAAGACAAGGATAGAAGACAAAGTCAGGAAGAAAGGCATGAAGAGCAGGTAGATATTAAAGATAAGAATACAGTATCACTTCCCTCACCTTTCCAGTCAGAGAATCATTTTGTCTCAGAAGTGATTTGATTCTGCATCACATTGGTTTGTGGTTTGATATCCTTCTTTTTTCTTTTTTTTTTGACTAGTCCAATTTCAACCCTGAAAAAATATAATTGGCCAGAGTTCTGTTTCTGTGCTTGAAACTTCAATTCAATAACCTCTCTCCTATTGTATTCCACAGAGATCCAGAAGTAATGTGTGCTCAGGATATGAGAAGGAGAATTCTCTGGGAGAACTGAGAATATTATTCTTATTTCTTATTTCATTTCAATAAACAGAGGTTGACTTTTAAATTGGCAGATTTGTCAAAGGTGGTTTTTCATCATAATTAAAAGCTGAGACATGTAGTGGGTCTTATCAAAAGAAAAAAACAGATTTCTTTTCCACATTTCTGTGCAAGTATCAGTCAGAAAAGACAGAGTAGAGGGAATACAACCAAAAATATTTTCACAAATACTCATGATGATTAAAAAAAATGAATTTGTTCCAGCTGTGTTTTGCTTCTCTCAAATAGGCAAATAATTCCGTTACGGTCACACACAAGAAAACTTTGGAAACTCATGAGGATTCATGGAAAGCAAAGTTTACACAGAGAAGGAAACCAGCCAGACAGGAGTCAGACTGCACTGATCACAACCAGCACTTCAAACACGTACAACTACTTGTGGGAATATCAGAGAGAATTATAGTAGCACCTTGTGCAAGACTTCAAACATGTCGAGCTCTGCCTTGGACAAACACTGGGTCAAACACAGCAAGTGTCAAGAAATGTCACTTTTGATGATTATTTACAACTGTGATTGTCTTACTTGAAAGACCCCAGCCTGAGAGGGTTCTAGTTGTTTCATTTATATCTGGCTTTAATCTTTCTATTTATTAAAATCTTGCATAGGTTTATATTTATATTTATCCAAATGAGGAACAATCATCTTCTGATCTGAGAAAACTATCTCCCTAGACACCACAGCCAGGAATGTGGAGTATTTAAAGCAGCGGATGCATGGGGGGAAAAGAGCCAAGAAAGACAACAGCTACAGATGTAAAGAGGAGACAGCCGTGGTGTTGTGCCCATATAGCACAGCTGTAATGTTAGTCCCAGCAGGACCTGCAGCCCATCCTTATAGAAATAAGTTGGATACTTGCTAGTGATGCAGCTGTGACAGAGCAAAATGGAGACAACAAAGCCTGGTGGTAAATACCCCGTGCAAGGTGTCACAGCAAGTCAGACCAGCTGGCAAGCCAAATGGTTTAAAAGTCTAGTTTTGAGCCAGTCCACCAGCCTGTCCTGCTCAGGAGGTGCACAGACCCTCCTGACACCAGTGGCCAAGAGAGGGGACAGGCTCAAGCCTCTGAGCAGTGGCACCAAGCTGGTGTGCCTTGAGCCAGCTATGAAGCTCTTGTGGCCAGCGTGGCTAACACAGAACGCCTTGCATGGGTTTCATGAGAATGGTTCCCAATTGCCTGGTAAAAATAAACATGGGCAGATTTATGCAGGTGCTGTGAATCTCAGGACAGTATAGCCTTATGCCAGTGACCCTGGTGCCATGAAAAGCTCATCCATGCAGCCACTGCTGGAAGATGCCTTGGGTACCAAAGAAGCAGTAGTGGGAAAGAGCAACTGTAGTATTTGGAAGGAATGTAAAAGGGCTGATTTCCACCCAGGCAGAAAAAAAATTTTCATTTTTTGCCAACTGATAGCAGTTCATAACCACGCAGCTGGGGGAATCCCTGCGCCATCTGGAGCATTTCTGAATAGGAGTTTCGTAAACCACCATTACGCAACACTTCTACCTTCGTGTGAATATTCCCAGGAGGAGATTGCAGTGGCCTAGGCAATGAGTGTTTGAAATCCTCACAAAACTTAATCAGCTCCACGCTGCATTTCACCACCTTCTGTCAGATGGCTCCACTTGGCAGATCTTGACATCCCACTCCAAGCAATGTCTCAAAGTGTAGTTGAGGAACCTTCCCATTCCTCTACATAAGGAGGTAACATGGATTTCTTCTACACTGGATGGGTTAGTCACACTGTGAGTTATAATAAGAGCACACAGCAGCACTACCAGACTCTCCACCCTTCAGAGATGGGGAAAGAGGAGGCTGGCACTAGACAACACAGTTCTGTCCCACCAGGGTGGCATCCACCTGGTGCTGTTCAGTCATCCTGGAGATGTCCAAAACCCAGCCCAGGAGGAGAACCAGGATTCCCTTTCCCTGCAGGCATTGCCAGGAAAAAAGGCAGGTTTCAGAGCTGTCCCTGCCACACCACCAACGTCAGCACAAATACTCACCGTCTTCAATCCAGACTGGTAAATCATCTAGCTGGAATTAGGTCTGCCTGTCACGTGTGTAAACCATCCTGTCCCCATCCCATTGCTTCTGGACATTTTTGGCCACCTGAGGAAAGCAAAGGAGGGCTGCTCACCCCTCTCCTGAAAAGCCCTTTGTGATACTGTTGAGGGTAAAATGGTAGGTTGGCAATTAATGGAGCACAGATTAGTTTGTGGCCTCCAGAAAAGACATAGCCTGGCACACTGCCTGTGAACAGCTTCAGCAAATACAGAACTTTCTTGTTATTTTATATATAAATCTGTTTTATTTTTCCAATGGACTATTTTTAAGTGTTTTGTGAGTAAAATTCATCCATCTCTTCACTGGGTTTCCACAGAGAAATGCTCTGCCTCCCAAAGGTCTCCAGCCAGCATACCACCACTACAACTCTAGCAGTTTCCTTTTATCCTGCCACACTCCTGCTTACCAGCAGAAGAAAGGACAGTAGGTGCTGAGTTGATTCCAAATTACAAATATACCTGACCTCTCACTACAACCTCTCAGTGTGCAGGGATGTTAACTGGTGTCTCCCCTCTTTCCAGACAGTGGATAGAGGTTAAATGTCATGATATATATATGAATAAATTGTCTTTGAGATCTCTCCATCAGAACTGAAATTACTTGATATTTACTGGGCAGTAGAGACCGACAAATGGAAAGACGGATGGATGGATGGATGGATGGATGGATGGATGGATGGATGGATGGACGGACGGATGGATGGATGGATGGAAGAAAGAAAAGACCAGTGGACACTGAAACTGTGTGGTTTCGTTGCCTTTGAAGACCACACTGATATGAGATAGCATACATGACCATCACAAAACATCTGGTGGTTGAAGTGGTCAGACTGCTATTCCAGCATCAGCAAGTTCAGAAGTTGGTCCCTTTTCTTAGAGAGGTTGTCTTATAAAACAAAAAAAGAGTTTTCCTCTTCATCTTCATCTGTGGCCTGTAACAGTCTTTTTGTGAGCTCTTACAGACTTGGTACAGGAGAGATGTCAACCTGATAATGGCAAATCAACTCTCAGCATCTCAGTCAGCCCTGCTGCTTCATCCTGGTAGGATCATATTCATCCTGAATATGAAGTTCTCTGCAGATGTTCGTCCAAGGTAGACATCCTCCTGGGACACCCTGCAGGGCATCTTCTGGACCCAGAGGCACCCTAGAGGCACTCCATCACCGCTGAAGCACGGTTGGTTTTTTTGACCTCTCCATGGATTTGTAACTGCTCCAGGCAATAATGCTCCTGTTAGCTGCATGCTCTTGCTTTCATTAACAACTCTTTTTCATCCTCGCAGTTTGTGAGACCTTCTTGTATCTGCATGTCTGCCTCAAAGCAAGTTTGCAATCTGCAGATCAGGAATTGTTTTATTCTATTTTTTTTACCACAGTATGTGGCAAACCACAACACATGGCAAACCATCCTGACTGGATTGCATCAAACATCAAGGGGATGTCAGGCAAAGCCCACTGCACCGTATCTTGGTGAAGGCTAAGTGGAGCAGGAAGATCAGGCTCATGGACGTTAGTTGGGAGAAAAGGACCATTTCAGGGCAGGGGCCTCTGCAAGACTTGGCAGTGGCTCAGCAAATCTTTCTCACTCTCCTTTTAAAAGTATATTTCTAAATGTGCTGCCTCAAGGCCAAAGAAATTCCCAGAACAAGCATGAATTTTTCAGGAGGATGAAATGTGTCTACTGCTGTTCTCTAAGACACAAAGGAGACAAAAAAGAGTTATTTTCTGATTTCAAAGAAGGTATTCTTAGTATAAACTTCCAGCAACACATCCAGACAAAAACACACAAAAATACTACATATATTAACATATATATGTGATTACCACCACCACAGTTTTGACAGAAGCCTATCCTGGTAAACCATCTTCATGTTCCACTGCTATAAATCATTAATTGAAACCACTTGATCTGGAAGTAAAGCACTTTCTCTCCCAAGAACATCCTAACTGACAAAGAGGAGAGAAAAAAGCTCAGCAAAATTTGCTTTGCTTGTTAGTGAAAGCGCCAGTAATGCACTGTCCTTGCTCCCTTTTCGTGCTCAGTATCTGGAAAGGCTGCAGAGTCGTTATCAGTCTGTTGGGCAGGGCTGGGGAGTGGAAATTTACATGTGGCACCCTTAGGGCTAAATGCATGTGCCACCGTTCAGGTGAATACAAAACTCATACACTTGGCCTGCACCCAAAGTGACAACCTTATCCCCCGTTTCACATAAACATGACTAAGAGAACAATTTTTTTCCCCTCAGTTACTGAGCATTAAATCTTAATTAACATGCTGCTGAACTGAGAAATGCTCTTTGTTTCAGCCGTCCCCCACTGATGATGCAGGCTCCTGATTTTGTGTCCTTCAAACCACCTTCCCTCTCCACACAGGACATTCAGCCAGTGCAGCATCAGTGCCCGTATTAGTAGCCAGTATGGTGCAGAAAATTCAGCCCCCATGGTTTGTGGGAGGCACAGGAGTGAGGTTAGGATGGGACAGAGTGTTCTGAAGCAGCTGCAGACCAACACAGTCATTCTCTCTCTATACTTGTCTATACGCCCATGTATATATACTCAGAATATTTGCACTCTGGTATGAAAGCCTGGTGAGCGGAATCTATGCATTTCATCAGCTGTTCCTAAAGACTGAAGCCTTAGCAGGCTGTGCACTTCTAATGGAGGTCAAGACATTAGCGATTTTTGGTGATAATATGGAAAAAATACGTAATCCTCTGTTACATGCATTTCTGGCAAAGAAGTCTGATCTCTGCTTCTTCTAGATACTTCCATTTTGTAACGCTGCCCAAGAGGGGATCCAGCCATTTTGAAGTGGATATAACCAAATAAAATAACTGACACTCTAATCTTATTATTGATATACATTGCCACCATTTCCCTTCCACCAACAGTTCACACACATCCAGGGAATTATGCTCTTTCTAGATGATTTACCACTAACCAATTAAAATATCAAACCCAGAAGAATCAAATGCCCTCACATTCTCACATCTGAACAGAAAGTACTTGAGTAGTCAAACTGGTACTTAGCTTTTCAGAAAACCAGTCTGGTAAGGAATTTAGGGAACCCTCCAATCCATCCCAATGCCCTAAGCCCTAACGCTGGCAGAAGTTAGAAAAATTCCACATCTGGGGTCCAGCTAGATTTCATGCATCAAGAAAATGGTCCAAACAACTGTGACTGACCAACATTTTATCTTGCAATGTTTTCTTCTTCTGATTGGAAGCTTTCAGCTGCCAGCCTAAGTGTAAATTCTCCTCACTTCAGGCAGGTAAATATTTCCTTGCAACAGTGCCATGAAAAACAGGCCCACTGTGAGTCATTTTATCTCAGTCAATTTTTCATAATTGGACTGCATGGAACAGACTCTTCTTGTTACTGGTGTAATATCAGAAAATAAAATAAATAATCTGCCACTTTTGCAAGCAGAAGAGAAACAAAACAGATTTATAGCATTAGGATTTGGAAATGCTTGTTACTTGCTTGTTTCCCATTTTGTGTCTTCTCAAGAGGTTAAATAAAAACATCAGTGTCTGTCTGCAAAGAATTACAGGGGAAACAACAATGTGTATTAAATTGAGACTTCAGAGGGGAATTTCAATCAGTATATTATCAGGATGTTCCAACAAAGTTTAAAATCTCTAGAGATAAAAACAGTTACTAGAACTCATACAGCTCTTTGATGCTGATCTGTGATTGCTCTTACAACCAAAGAAAGCAAAAAGCAGGAAAAAATGGTTGAAAATTTTAGCAGAAATTAAGGAACATAGAAGAGAGGAAGGAAAGAAGAGGAAGGTGCAACAAGCAGAGAATAACATAATAAGCACCAGTGATGCACAAAGAAAATGCCTTAAAGTAAGAAAGAAGGCACATATATTTCATGCTGAGTGATGAAACCTGAGAATGTATTACTGTAAATTCTCCATTTTGTGATATCCTCTCTAAAACCATGTGTCATAGTCAAACAGGGTTCAGAACAGGAGTAATGGATTTGACTTGAATGTGTGCTCTAAAAGGATAAAATAGGTATAAAAGTAAGTAAGGATAAGCTCAAGCATACACAGTCTCCTTCATCTGCAAAGCCTCAGCAAGTCAGAGTCCCTCAAGGAAAAGGATGAAGTGCCAAGGGAAAGAAAAGCAGAGCTGGCAGTGGGGTAGATACAGGGTCAGGTAAGGCACTGCCAGCTGCCCATGAAGGGAGTGCCCCACCAATGCCAAATCAGGCTGGCCCCAAACTCAGGCCTGCAGAGATCCGTCTCCTACTGGCTGCGAGGCTACTGGGAGCACCCCGAGTGGTGCAAGGCACAGAGCAGCATTCAGGAAAGGCTCTCTGAAGAAAATAACGATGATCACAAAGAGCCTAAAAGCTGGAAAGATTTCCAAGCTACGGCATTAGCAAGGCAAGCATCCCACAGGGCTGCTCAAGCCCTGCCCTGGAGGTCCGGGGCCTCCCATATTTCCACCCGTTCTCCAGGGTCACAGGCACCCACGTCTCAGCCCAGACCAACACTGGGTGCTACAGGGAGCTCCTGTGCCCTGCAAGCTCTGCTCTCTCCCTGCTCTCCACTGGACCTTTCTGTGCTAAAAGGAGAGCCCATGTCAGGGTAGAAGCTCAGCCCCTACTTTTTGTCACCTCCTGGAGGATGTTATTGTTTTCCATGTGCTGTATAGGATGCATAGGCAGGATCATGTGCCTTGCCGGGGTATCAGTTGGGTGTTCTAGATAAATGGTGAAATACCCCTCAGACTGCCACTTGCCAGCTCTGCTTCTCCCATAAGGCCACTCAAGATGTATCAAAGTCACCAAGTCAGTGCGTTTGCTTTGCACAAATTCAATTTCAGAGTTTCTCATTAGTTCAGAGACATGAAATGATAGACTGAAGATTTCAAAACTGCTAAGTGTAACAGGTACTTTGCTTATGCCTCACTCTCACTTCAGTTCATCTTCCATGCTACTTGACACTTATTTTTGAGTAGCATATAGTGGTATGGAGTTAAATGCCACAATCTTATGAAAAAAGGAAATTCCTTCTTTAAATTCCTTGATCACCATGTAAACCATGGAAAGGATAACAATACTGTATTGAATAGCCCCCAAATTAAACACACTGAAGGGAAAAAAAGGAACATCTCACACGGGAAAAGCAATTTGGGTTTTAGAAAGCCTCCTAACATGCAAAAATATTGCATTTTAGTACAAGGAAGGATTGTCACCAAAGAAATCATCACTCAGACATATCTGAAGTGTTACAAACTACAGGGGAAAAAAGAAAAGAAGAAAAATCAGGAAAAAGACAATCAGCAACTGAAGCTGAGTTCTAAAACCACATGACAGCCTTGTCCTTTTCATTGAGTCTATTACACACAAAACAGAAACATGTTTGAAAAAAAATTGGCATTCAGAGGCATTAAAATTATTCAGTTACTGCCATCATTCACTGAGAAACATGACGTTCCATCACATGAGTCATCTCTGCAAGGAAGTGGGCACAAAATGTACTGGGAAGCACACTGAGAAGCCACAAGTACAGGACCCAAAGAGAGAGGGAGTTTTTGATGTGTAACAAGAGCATGACTTTTGCTGATACCAACTGTGATCGTGCCTTTAGCTTGGTACATGGGATGGGCCACAGCGAGGAACTGCTGCTGGCACCTCCCTGGAGGAGACCCATTCCAGGTGGGAAGGAGACATGGGAACATTTTCCTAGCTGCTCTGTGTCTATTTTTTAGCACCTCTTGGATAAATGCACCCGATAAACCCAATTGCTGCAGCAAGTGGACTCTCACCAGGTAGTGCAGCAATAAAACAAGCTTGCAATAAAACAAGGGAGTTTTCCAGGGCTGCTCTGCTCTTTCTGGTGCCCACTAAGCCATGACAGAGAAGGGGACTCGTGTATCTCATTTAAGTACATTTTAGATCCTACTCAAAGCCATAACTGTCTGCTGAGGATGTTTGGGGAGGGCATACCAACCCCTCAGCACCAAAGCAGAGGCAGGTTGACCCTCTGGAAACTGCTTAACAGCTGCTGAGCACGTTGGCACCTGGAAGCCAGGCAAGGCAGCTCACATCACTGTCATGGTTTCTTCAGGGACGTGTCCCCCAGTTTGGCTGTCCAGGTGGGCATAAATCCTCCTTCTGCTCAGGTGCGTCTAAATCTGTGCTGTCTTTTCCACGCAGTCTGAGGTCCCCCAAACCTCCAGACATGCCATTCACTGCACATGAGGACCCTCTAGACTGACTCATTGCCATGATGGGAATGTGAAACTTCTCCATCTGAAGCTCTTGATTCTGGACCTCCCCAGAAGCAGCACACCCAAAATTTCCCCAAACAGCAGCTGATGCTCCTTCACAGCAGCCCCTTTTCCCTCATATGTCTCATATGTCCTTGACCCCTCGTACCTCAGAGTTGTGTACTCCAAATGCAGAGCTCATCTTGGAGAACAAGGCTTCCCACAGCACCAGGTGCACAGAGCTTATCCCACACAGTCTTCCCTCGCTGCTGTAGCTGCTCTGCAGTGTAGTTATGTGGCACAATCCAATGCAGTTCATGACCAGTTCCTGTCACTATACATTGTAAGCCCTTTTTTGCAGACAGCTGTTATTCATTCTAAGACTGTCTCAAAGTCTTCCTCCTAAAAATCCTCCACAATTTCAAAAGCCATGATTTTCTTTATCTCCTTTTTGTTTCACAATCATACTGTGAAATTGCTGGGGATTTTTTTCCCCTTCACTTTTAGAAGTCAGGATTGCGTTTCACTTTGCAAACAAAGCAAATGAATAATGTTACAGTCAGCCTCTTCCCTTAACAGGACGTTTTTAACTTTTTCACTTCAAGGACTTTGCAATGAAAGTCCTTGATTAGCTAAAAACATGTACTAATTAGTATTTTATTATGAATTTCCAGTGCATATCTTTTCAATGGACGTATTTAAAAACTTAGTCTGCATCTTACCGTCTTTGTGGTCATTTGAAAAAATTGTCCTGCCTCATGATGACATAGGGAATCTTATCCAGAGACAACCCAGACTGTGTGAAAGCAGTACCTATACAAAATGCATTCAGACAAAACCAGCATGGTATCTTCACTTGAAATGGGTCCTGAACAAACAATTTGTACAGGAGTCAAGAAAATAGCAAATGGAAGGAATGGAACAAGTTCCCAATGAGTGGCTCATTACAGTGGAAAACAGTCAATCACATCTGGTCCTACAGGTGGAAGTTTGCCTCCATCACCCCCCAACCAAACTCCCAAAGAGTAAAAGTGACATACTAACTGTGTTCATGGTGGCTTTTGATTCCCCAGCATGAAAGGACCACATAAATTTACAGAAGAAAGTCAAGGAGTAGTCAACAAAGTAGTTTGTCTGAATAACATAGCACATATTATCTATAGGGATGTTCAAAAGCCCAAACACAAGAGAAATGAGACCACTTGACTTGTCAGAGATGGGGTACAGCCAGCCTGGGCACAGAAACTGCTGAAGAAGGACCAGTAGATTATATCTGGCTTCCTCGTGTCCTTGGCAGGTTCCCTCAAAAGCCAGACATGGCTCAGCAGGGGGAGGTGCACTTACATCCTCCGTCTTGTGATCTCCCAACAGCTGAGCATGGGGGAAAGCTATGGATTTCCTAACCACAAAAGGACACGTGTCTGGAATCAGATTCCTTGTGGGTGCCAACAGCAAGATTGAGAGCTAAGCTCTTTTTTGAGTCATTCATCAGCTCAGATGTGAGTTGTCAGCCATTTGAACGTTTTCCACAAAAGCTGCCACACAGTCTGCGTTCTTTATCCATTCTCCAAGTATAGCAGTAGAGATGTGTCAGACCCACTATTTCCATTTATTAAAACTTTCTGCCTAGTTTGACAAACTGGAGGAAAGTTCTAGATAGACCTGAGCATTAATTAACCTTCTTGCATGCTCCTAAATCTCCAGTTCAAAGCAGTACACGTTGTAAAACATAAGAGGAATGATTCTCTCTCATTTAAGATACCCACTGAGACCCTTTGTCTGACCTTCCCTGCACTCTAACCCAGGCCACTTCCCTAGTGCTTCAGAGATCTCCAAAGCTTCTGTCCAGAGCATCAGTTATATATCCTCCGATTTTTAAAGCAAAAGAGTTAGCTGGAACATAATCAGAGAATAAAGAAGGCTTTTAGGATAGGTCCAGTTCCTCATAATTTTTAGATACCCCACTCTGGATAGTGGCACATGGTTTTACAACTTTTTGGAGGGGAATAGTTGGAGCATTGAAACCCAAGAAGTCATGTGTGTCATGACGAGAAGGGCAGCAGCAACTTGGCGTTGCTGGGGTGAAGCCCCAGGAACATGTGTCTGTTCCCCGTGGAAGCCAGTGACCCTGCCTGAGGCTGTCCCCAGGAGACATCAGGCCTGCTCAGATCTACTGGCTGAGCTGCTCTTAGGAGGGATCCCTGTCCCATTTGATCAAAATGCTCTGGGTGAGTCCAAACAGTTTAATAGTGAGACCTGAGATTCACCAGCCCAAACTCCTTACCAAGTTAACAGAGAGGAAAACATTTCTGCAGAGCAGCTCAGGCTTCCAAGGTCCAAGTCCAGGCATCCCTGCTCTCCCTTTGTGCCATAGAGTGTGAGGCAACTGAACTCCTGAGATGGATGATTTAGGAGGAGGTCCACAAGCTGAAGGTGGAAATGAGGTTTAGACAGGCACTCACAGCTGAGTGCAGTTTGGAGGGACTGGAGACACTGGACAGGGAAGTGGCTGAAAACAGCTGGTCAGGGTGACTACCGCAGCTGGGGCAGCCTCTGGGAAAGGGGATGGGTGTCTCCCCAAAGGGGACAGTGTGTTCTTGCCATCAAAATTGTACAATTAGCTGAAACCAGTAGGAATTGTGCTTAAGTACCATAGTGCAGGAATAAAAAAATTATAAGCATCACAGAAATCTGTAGTGTATTTACTGTGATGAAGCTGAAGGCACAATTCTATTTCCACTCAGCATTCCTTTGGTAAAAGTATATCAGTATTTGCTTTTCACAAACCTGTTATGCAGAGAGTACTAGAGAGATCTTTGAGTCATGTGAGGAGAGTCCAGCTCCTCTAGGACCTGAGGCAACAGAGATACTTTGCATAATTTATAATGTAAAGCATAACTAGAGGGAAAGGAATCCCAGAAGTTAATGGGTTTGACTCTATTTATTTCAATATATTATAGCACTGACTCCAGGCCTCAGTTCAACAATATTTCTAGTGAACTAGATGCAGAAAATAAACAAGTTTTTTCTGTAGTTTTTAGGAAGACAAAGTGTACAGGTTCTGACTTTTCAAAGCTACTCCCAGGAAAAAGGCAGGGAGTAAAAATGAGATGCTTCAATCTAAGAAAACAGCAGCAAACTGAAAAGCTCAGAATGGAAATAACCTTCTTTGTCCAGTAACTCATGATTTAGGTATAATTTCTGGCCCTGAAACTAAAGCTGAAGGAGGTTTTATTACAAATGCAGCTGCATTTTTAATTAGACAGTTAAAAGTAGCAGGAAAAAATAGCATAGGAACAATTTTGTGTGGGGACTGTGTGACCTAATAGCTGTTTTTCAACTCTAATATCAATGATTTTGTGCTCTAGTTTCCTTCATCAACTGACTGGGGACTGTTTTTCAAGTCATTAGGAAGCTAGGAAAATACTAATTTTATTTTAGAACCACAGAGAAATGGCACTTNAAATAACGGAGGGGTGGAGGGAAGTCCATTGATCCACATGGGAGGAGACCAAACCAGATGGATTCAGATGGACATGAGAATACCTTGCAAGATTACAAGCAGATCAGTGGCCATGCCGTTTTTGCTGCTGATAGACAGAAGAGAAGAATCAGACCACATGTGATATTTCCAGACAGCAAGTTACAGACCGAACTTGTAGAAGTGGCAGTTCTTTGTGTTTCCATAGCAACCAAGCTGCAGTTGTCGGTAATTAAAATTAACTCCATAGTTTTATTGGAATGCCAGGAGCTGCCTTCTCAGATGATGGAGACAAAACAGAAGCAACAATATCTGCCAAAATAACAGTTTTCTATATACAGCTCTGTCATTTCACCAGCAGCATTCAGCCACATTGCATCCCAGACCTTTCCTCTTGCTGTGCTGTTCCAGCATCTGTTTGGCCAGCACTGGAAAATGGTATCTAGGAGATTTTAACCCAACTCCCACAGCAAGCCCAGAGCCTTGCAGATGCATCCTGCTGCTGACACACGGTTCTCCTGCCTGGGCAGTCCTAGGTATGCCCTCCTCTCTCCCCAGCCTGTAGGTAAGAAAGGTGAGAACAGCCTTTCTCCAGGTAAGGCTCACCTAGAGCCCACTGAGGCTGGGGCTGGTGAGAAGGTGCATCCTGTGATTCCTAAAAGCTGGACAGAAAAACACACTGCGATAGTCTTGCCGGGCTCTGACATGGCTTTAGGGTGGCTCCTCTCATTCCTACCCCTGAGCTGCCATCCCCAAAGCAATCGTCTCTGCCACAGATCACATAGCTTGGGCAGGGCTGCAGACTGCAGCAAGTGGAGGGGGGAGGGGAAAATTGCAGCCCTCCATACCTCACCACCCTTCACTCCTACTAAAAGCTCCCTAGAAAAAGTGCTTTTCACATACAATATATTTACATCCCAAGTAAGGGAGACAGGGAGAAAAGCACAGCACTAAGCCCCTGATCATCAAGCACTGCTTCAGTCAGGTAATTTCTGGGCTTTGTCCTGAACCCTCCCCTCCAGCTGTCTGCAAAGCAGGGTTTGTACACACATGCTGAGATGGCTCATTGCAGGACTTCTCCCCAGTGTGACTATTAGATTGATTAGAAAAGACAGCACTGTGTTTGGCTCCCTCTGCACCACCACTTCTCCAGCACTATCCCAGATGGCTTTGCAACTTCACATTGCAGCACCTTGTGCTAAATAGCAGCAAAACACATCAGGATCATGTAAAAAACCCACTGCTGTGGTGGGCTGCAACACTTCACTCATTTTCCTTTAGACAAGTGGAACTGGAAAAACACAGTAAAAACAATAATCATAGTTTTGTGTGGGGCCCAGGGGAGAGCCAGGACCAAGTAATGTTAAGTGTAGATGCAGCCAGTCTGCTCTGGAGGGAGCAGAACGGACATGAACCTGTTTGTTCTCCTTGGCCTCCCAGACAAAGATCAGTCCTTGGCTCTCTTTTATTTACTAGTAGGGATGTATACATAGAGTAATGAAAACCAGTCCTGTGTCCAAAAAACTCCTAACTTAATAGAAAAGTAAATTATTTTGCTTCTCAGAGAAAGATTATATTTTCCAACTGGCTAAGCATAAATTGAAATTCATCTCTTAGGGCTATATCTTAGTAGCAGCTAGCATGTCTAGCAAAACAGATTTCCATTAGTTGCTCTTAGTTGTTAGGTAAGCCAAAATAAAGTGTTATATAAATAAAAAAATATTTTCCTAATGTCTACCCTAAAAATATAGCAGTTAACAGCAAAAAAGTACCTGCATTTCATGGTAATAATTCAAATGAGGTGAGAAATTGTAACACAAATTATTTTTATCTTTAGGATGAGTGGGAATACAAAATACATACATACATGCATGTATCATGAGCTCAGTAATAGCACCAAAACTATATGCAGAGAGGTATATGTTCTAAAGGTAATAGCTATGACTAGCATGATGTCTCCTACCATTTGCCAGTGAAAAGTATCATTGGCAAAGCTATACCCTCTGCAATGAAGACGTAAGGGGCTTCTATGGAAACTGACTTCAGTAAAGAAGACTGGAATCAGAACTCTCTGAGTTTAAAATCTTTTTTTAAACACAGTTTGAAGTAAAATTTTGTTGGGGTTTTTTTTTCAAGTTTGGAAATCAGTTTGCATTTTCTGTTTGCTCATTTCNTTCCCCCGTGCTCCCCGACCTCGCTCCGGAGCGCCCTTGTCAACTCCGGCCGTCGCTGCAGCAAAAGGAAAAGTGCCCTTACAGCCCCAGCAGCCGTCACTGGGGTCTGATTCCTATTACTTGTTACTGCCTTAGTTATTGTTGGTTTTTTTTCTGCTTTGCCTTGTTGTACATATATATATATATATATAAGTAAAGACCTGTTATTCCTATTTCTTATATGTTTGCCTGAAAGCCCCTCATTTTCAAAACTATAATAGTTCAGGAGGAAGTGGGTTATATTTTTCCATTCTGGGGTGGGAGGGGGACTCCTGCCTTCCTTAGCAGACACCTGTCCAAACCAGGACAGCAATGAAGACGTAAGGGGCTTCTATGGAAACTGACTTCAGTAAAGAAGACTGGAATCAGAACTCTCTGAGTTTAAAATCTTTTTTTAAACACAGTTTGAAGTAAAATTTTGTTGGGGTTTTTTTTTCAAGTTTGGAAATCAGTTTGCATTTTCTGTTTGCTCATTTCGTTTTATTTAGACCATAAATACCTGGAAAATGTTTCTCTTCCTAATTTTTACCCCAGAAAGCCCCGAAGGACCAGTTCAAGAATCTCTCACAGAGCAGACCAGAAGTGCCCGAGAGCTACAATTCAATAATCCATCCTACAGATGGAACAACCCAGTCACATTGTGATTATTGTTCACCACTTCCAGCTCTGGTTTCATGCTGAAACAAAACTGTGGTAAAGGCACAAACCCCAATTTCAAGGAATGTCTGTACAAGCAGCACAACACAGTGATGAGCTTTCAGGGCTTGTGAACAAGAAGGGTCCCTGTGGAAGCAAAGTCATGTTTAGAAGTCCAGGATTGTTTCTGGCAGCTTCTTATACAATGCTATCAATAGTCAAAATCCTGCCAGGAATCACAATATTTTTCAAAATGGGCTTGTGTTGCTCTGGGGTTGTATTGGTTGTATTGCTGTGCTGTTCCTTTCCCTCCCACTTGAAACTTGATAAGATCACGGTGGGAAATGGAGCGTAAGATGGACAAACAATGCTGTTACTCGGTGAGAAATGCACACAGGAATAGAGGAAATCCTACATTTCCTTATGAAGATAATTTTTCAAATAAGACTTTAAGCAAATATGCAGGTCCTAGTCACAAGGGGAGCCAGATGTGAGCCAGGCACAAGCTCCAAAGTCTGTGTGCTGTAAAGGGACACGTAAGCCTCTATATAAAATGCTTCTAACCAGTGCCAAGACAGAAATCCACGCCCAGACCTCGGGTGCAAACAACTTAATGCCAATGAGCATTAAGTGGAGATGTGTTCATGCGGGCTGCCCAGGAACCTGTCAGGCTGCTTCACTGCATCATCCTGCCTCTGGTGAGGGGCACATGCTTGGGAAGTCCCCCCTAGACTGCTAAATGTGTCCCACATGTGCAGGAGGGATCCCCTGCAACAACCAAAACAGAGTGACACTGTTGCCTGTGCCGCTCAAGCAATGCACAGTATATGCACCGTGCCACAGGGTTTGTTTCAAGGATGGGGTGGGTTGCAGAGGCAGAAATCTGTGCAAATGTGACATCACCCCACAACCCACCCCAAGGGAAAAGTTTCCATATGGGGAAAGAGCGTACATGCAGGAAAGAAGAACATGTCAGCAAACCCACCCCAGCCCACATAGCCAAGGGGTCTTCAGGACAGCCCATGATTTTAAAATGAAGCCCATGCTCAAGTGTTCCATTAGAAACCTTATGCCGCTCGCCACGTGAGCAGAAGCACAGCTTTCCCAAAGCAAGCTGCCTGGGAAGCTGACTGGCTGTCTCTCTGCTTAGGATACAAATTGTTTTTGAGGTACATACACCAGGGACCTTTCACATGTATCACATATCTGCACAGATGTTTGGTGCAGTAGGACACAACAACCTGTGAACTGAGCACCTCAACTAGGAGAGACTAAGCTCATCTCATGCAGCCTTGGGTTTTTACTAGATTTCAACAAAACAAGCGGAATTCAAACGCCTTCATGCAGGTACTCACATGCCCAACATACTTCTCTTTCACCTCCGGGAGAGCTACAAGTTTCAGAGCCAGGCATTACTGTGCCAAATTTTTCTGACCAGCCAAAATTCAGGTCAGCAAAAGCCTGCCCAGAAACTGGAAAGCAGATCTTTTTGCATAGCATGACAGAGGTAGGAAGGAAGGAGGAACCCCAATTCTCAACACAGCCACTTGGAGAGCCCAGAGCTGCAAATACCTTTTCCAGTCATCCTGCACAGCAGGACACCCTCAGCAGCAGCAGCAAGTGTGAGCAGTGCTGGCAGAGGCAGCCAGATGCAGCCAAACCTGGCAACACAACTGTGCTGCCTGGTAGAAGTGGAGAGAGAGATAACAGCAAGAAAAATTTAAATTAATTAAAGATATGGCTTCAAAACCTCAGCATCTGCTCTGAAGGGGTTAAACCTGTTCTCTGTGTCTCTCTGGCCTGTCAGTAGTGATAAAATTGCCTCCTTTCCTCCTGCGTTTTTATATACTGCTACACAGTGGGATTACAACATGCAGGCATGGCTTCTCTAGGGCTTTATTCATTTTGTCATGGTTGGCTGCATTTTTCAGAACTCTTTCTTTTGCCTTCATTAAACTTGAATAAAAAGGGGCCTATTAAAAAATCCAAAGGACTCATTTTTCAAAATCAACCCTAGCCTTCAATTCTGCAAGGTTAGAGCACTTTTTCTTTCACGTGGTTTAATCTCTACTGCAAAAGAAAGGAAGAAACCCATTTGGAGGGTAACCAAAATAAGTGCCTCAGGACCAAGCAGGACAATCCAACACTGCCTGCTCCATTCACCAAGTTGGCCTCTCCATGGTAATGGTGGGAGGAAGACATCTTCCCAACAGAGCCATCCAGAGGGTGGCTGAGCACAGAAACACTCTCCCTAGGGAAGTGGTCACAGCACTAAGCCTGCCAGACTTGAAGAAGCATTTGGACAATGATCTCACGCACATGGTGTGACTCTGGGGCTGTCCTTTGCCAGGACAGGAGCTGGACTTTGATTATCCTTGTGAGGCCCTTCCAACTCTAGATATTCTTTAATTCTGTGATTCAGAACAAGAGGCAAACTGTGTAGCTCCAGCAGATCTTCTGTAGAGCCCTGCCTTTCCCTGGCTGGCATTAGGTGCCTGAGTTTAAGTCCTTCAATCAGCTGTACAAATATCCACTGATGCGCACTAAACTTTTTCACAGCTGTGATCAACTCTTAAAAGAGCACTTGGCCCTATCTTCAGGAATTGGGTCAGAGCAATCTGATATCTTCCAAGCAAACAAGACAGAAATTTTGGGTCAGGTTTGGATTCACAACTAAGCACCCATTTTCAAGGTGACCTTGTCTCTCAGGCTTCTAAGTCAAGTTATTTTTAAAAGGTTAGCAAACAATAAAAGGTCCATATTTTAAAGAGCTTAGTGCACCGGGTTAGGCACGAACTGTTGCAAATTGTCAGTGCTCTTCTCACATCAACAGGACAGGCAATGTCCTGTTTTGGCTTGAGCACCAGCCAAGAGATGCACAAAAGCTCAGGCTTTTCGAAGCTTAGAGACACTTGTATAGGTGTCTAAAAGGACAGCTTGGGTTTCTGGAGGAGGTGTCCAAGGAGCACAGACAAACAGTGTAGTAGACCCGGCCAGGGAACTACATCTCTAAAGTTGAAAAGATCACTGTCAATACGCCTGATGGATGCATTTGAACCCACTGCTTTGAAGAGTAACTCTCCACCAGGATCTGTGGCTGCAAACAAAAATATGAGGAGAATGTGAGTCTAAGATGTCAAACTAGTCAATGCAATGTTTTTAAACTCACAGTAATGACTGTCACGGGGTGACCCTCCGGAGCTGTCCCTCCGGTGACCCGGCTCCCTGTCACCCAGCGACACCGGGACGGGTACGACTCTGTCTGCGGGCAGACTTGGTCGATCCCGTGGGCTTCTTTTCTCCTTTCCAAGGACTAACTCCAAGGCTAGGCACACCAACAAACTAGCGACAAAGGCGAGAGAGAAGGGAGGACTCCGCAAAGGGGTTTCCAACCAAGCTTATTAGAGAGCCTGGCTGGCCCACCTCCCCTCGGGGAGTCTGCCCCGAACAGCGTGNCCAGGCTGGGCCTCAAGATGACAGACAGGTCTTCTGGGGAAGGAGGAGGGCAAGGAACACGCCTTAGGGGAGGAACAAACGTGGGACATACCAACTGGGAAATACAGAAAGGGGGGGGTACATAGAACAAACCAACTGAGGCAAATGGTACAAACTGAACAGGAACAGTAAACTCAATTATAAAAAGCCGCTACAAACGACCACCAGAACAGCTGCTCTGTCTAATATTTTCCTTCAAGCAGAGAAGAACATAGCAACATTCCTGTTGTGGCATCATATGTGACACAGTGAAAAACTTCAAGAATTTTTAAGCATTTTTTGGCTGTGAAACACTCAAAGCAAAGGGATCAAAGATCAGGAAATATGTGACACCTACTCATTCCCTATATCTAATGGAATCTGAGGGTTGGTTTCTCTTGTCATTGGCTTCTGGTTGTTTTCTGCTACAGCCCAGAAAAACAAATTTTTTATGACTACTTAGGAGGAATCAGTTCAGATGCTTCAGACCTAAAATCAGATCTGCAGCTGATCATCCCTGAATTAAAGTCAATATCCCTCATTACTGGAAACATCAGCCAATGCTCTAAAAACCATCTGTCATTTAAACCGTGTTGTCTTTGTTCAAGCATTTTGAATCTATTTTAATTTTCACATCAGAATTGTACAGCCAATATCTTTATTTAAGATGACTTTTTTAAGGCAGGCTAATGGAGGCAAGAAAGCAAAACATCTTCCTCCAAGCCCACAGAGATAGTTGGGCACAGACTTATCCCACCTGCATCAGTGGGGAACAGTATAAGGAAACCAAGAACTCCACAGGACAATTCAGCTCTCCCAAGACAGAGACCATCTTAGAAAGTGACCATCTCTTTCCATTACCATACAGATAGTCGGAACTGAGAGATGCGCTTAACCAAGAGCCACTGTTAAGTGCTTAAAACTGGGATCACTGGAGAACGGTGGAAGGTTTGAACACAGCCTGAAGTGGCTTTTAAAATGCCACATTATTTAGCTGGACGGTTCACTTTGTTTTCTGTGACCATTAAATTGGAAGACACTTCTAAAATACTCTATTCCAAATGCCAGGGGTTTGTTATTCAAAGGTTTTCATTCATCTCACAGAAACTTTGACTATCTTGCAGACCTTGATGAGCTCAATCAGGTACACTTGCTGCAGATCATGCCTTGTGGTCCCCTCACCAGCCTATTCTTTGTGCATTAAAAATTGCCCTTGCTAGTAATAACGAGCACCAAAGCTTCTCCTTGAAGCATCTGGGAATACTTCCCTTCAGCTGCCTTGTGAAAGCTGTATTATGTTGGAGCAATATTTGTAAAGTATTTTGTTAGACTCTGTCTAATGAAAAACCATCAAACGATCTTTTTAAATCAAAAAGACCAATGACAGACTTGTCCTGAGCAGCAAACGCACCATAGTATATGATAGACTCCCATTGTTGGTTGTACACTGAAAATATATTTCCAAAACTAGAGGGGGAAAAGGAAAAAGAAAAGAGGTTTCCTTATACATGAGCAATGGTTGTTATTAAATTTCTCCCTGTTTGAAGGAAAATTAGAGCTTAGATCTTCCAGCTGCCACTAATTCACTTGTAACAAAGCATGATCAATTATTGCTATAAACAAAGCACATTCCAAAACAATTGAGGCTGAGGCAATAAAACCACCCATTAGGACAGACACATTGGACAGGCTCCAGTCAGTCTCATTTAGGTGAGTAATTTAGGCAAAGCTCCACTTCAGTTTTAGGCATCTGGCCCAGGAGAGGAGGGGAAGAAGGCAGTTCAGGCAGCATGATACACCTCTCCACAGTTTTCTTCTGGAATCGGTGGAGAAGAGTGAGGGCTGCTAAATATATGGGGGGAATATAGGCAGCCCTACACTGGACAGGAGAACACTGTCCTGCCAGGTCACAGCCCTGCAGGTTGAGAGACCACCCAGGAGGTGCCACAGCCAGGAGGATGGACAGCACACAGCCTCAGCAGGACTCAGCTTCATGGTACCTCCTCTGGGACAGAGGAGTGCAGCTGGGGCCACCTGCCTTCACACAGGGGAGTCTGTAAGGGCAGCTGAGTAACGCCGCACACTACACGTGGCCTGAGTGTGTCTCACCATCAAATTCTCACTGTGGTTCCCCTGGCACAGCCTTAGGGGCTCAGAACTTTCTCAGACAGCACCCAGGCATGGCCTGGGGATGGCATGGGCCACGTCAGGGTGCAGCCCTCACAGTTTGGAGAGTAACAGAATATAAATGTATGAATGCAAGCTGTGCTACGCCAGTTGTCTTCAGTACAAAAGAACAGTCTCTGTCCCATCAATTTATTTGTTCAGATGTAGCCACAACAAAAGCAGGGTCAAACAGTCAAGCTCCCTTCCTCCTCAAAGGATGCCTAACAGCAAGGTTCAAATAACATGTTTTCTAGGCTGCGCCTCACCTGAACCCATGACACCTGTCTCCATGTCTACAAAGGGGACCAATTTTGTCAGTAACAGTGCAAAGTGTAGATACTCATGATGCTCCATGGCAGATGGACTCCATCACACTCCCACAAACCCACCAAAGCAAGCACCATGTGCTTATGATGGTGGAAGCAACCACCAGATAACTGGAAACCTATCCTGTGCCCCTGCCACCGCCTGGAACACTGTCCTGGGCCTTGGAAAGCAAGTCTTATGGCAGCACGGCACCCCAGAAAGAATTGAGCCAGACAAGGGGACTCATTTCCAAAACAACCACATAGCCACCTGGATTGAAGAACATGGCGTTGAGTGGGTTTATCACATCCCTATCGTGCGCCAGTCTCCAGGAAAACTGGCTGATAGAACACGCTTACAGAGAGCAGTGGGTGGTGGGACCTTCAAACAATGGGATACATATTTAGCAAAGGCCACCCGGGCAGTTAGCACTACAGGATCTGCCAGCTGGGCCAGCTGTGCCCAAGCCAAACTTTTACACAGTGTAGAAGGGGATAAGGTCCCTGTAGTGCACATAAAAAAGATTCTGGGGAAAACAATCTGGGTTATTCCTGTCCTGTTATTCCATTGTCGGGTAATGACAAACCCATCCATGGCTTGCTTTTGCTCAAGGACCTGGGTGCACTTGGTGGGTAATGTGGGAGGATAGGGAAGTCCACAGTTTGCTTCCAAGGCATGTGGTTCTGTGTGAGAATAGCCAGTGATGTGGACTGTATGATGTTAGCTGCCATATAACACTCACGTCACCACTGCTGAGGTGGCTACGTGCGACATCAAGGGTATCGCAGTAGGAATCACCCAGATTAATGAAGAACAACTTTGATGAAACTGGGCAAAGTGCCCAGATAGAACTGGACAAGCACAGCAGTGATAGAATGACTTCAGAAGGCAACAATCCAACACCACACACCACCTCTCCTGCCCTGATGGACTATAACAACAGATGGAACCCAAAGTCATGGACTAAATGAAGTCAATAATATTGTTAGGGGGATGACACATAGACTAAGGGAATTATAGCTGTGTTTATATATCAAAAGACAGGAAAAATGATGGTGGTTACTTGGGATCTATTGAAAAGCATGGGACCTGGGCATGACATAAATGGTATAGAATAAGGGGTGAATATTGTTATGATTTCAGCTAGGAAAGATTTAATATTATTCCTAGTAGCAGATATAGTGCTGTGTTTTGGATTTAGGATGAGAATAATGTTGATTATTATCAGCACG
The DNA here is from genome assembly GCA_013400655.1 of Mystacornis crossleyi. Classification (NCBI taxonomy): domain Eukaryota; kingdom Metazoa; phylum Chordata; class Aves; order Passeriformes; family Timaliidae; genus Mystacornis; species Mystacornis crossleyi. The sequence continues at coordinate 88,086 of VYZQ01022640.1, read as the reverse complement.
CTGGTTTTAGTTGCTGCTAAGCACTTTTTACACTCAGTCTAGGACCTTTCAGGTTCTTACCCCACCCCAAAAGCAAGTAGGATGGGGGTGCACGAGAAGCTGGGAGAGGACATTTCTGGGACAACTGACCCAAACTGGCCAAAGGGATATTCCATACCATATGGCTTAATGCTCATCATGTAAACTAGGGGGAAACCTGGCCAGGGGCGCTGCTCAGGAACCAGCTAGGCATCAGTTGGTGTGTGGTGAGCAATGCATTATGCATCACTTGTTTTGTATCCTCTAATTCTTGTATCATTATTATTATTGTTGTTGTTGTTATTTTCCCTTCTGTTTCTGTCCTATTAAACAGCCCATGAATCTGACTTTTTTTCCCAATTGTTTCCTCCTTTCCACTGCCGGGAGGGAGGAAGGAGTGAAGGAGCAGCTGTGTGGTGTTTAGCTGTCTGCTGGGTTACATCATGCCACCCAGCAGTCAGGACAGCTATAAAGTACTGGTGTATGTACTATGCCACATAACTGCCCCACAAGTGAGGTCCCTGGAGGAATCTCTCAAGTGCTGGACTGTAACATTAAGACCGGTATCTATCACCACCCCAAATCCAACTACAGAGCAGCTACACAGTCTCGTCTATTTAGGCTGTTCTGGGGTAAGATCAAGCAGCTCTTTGTCCAACCCCAGATCACAAAATCATTTGAGGTGACCTGCTCCTGAGAACTGGCACATCTTTCAACCCTGAGCAAATGACATTAGTCACCCAAGGAGCTTCTGTGCTGAGGTCAAAGATGAGTACAGAAGATTCTGGAAAGCTGATGGACAGGTTTGTCGAAGGCTTGAATGGTGTTCAGAGTGGTGGGATCCATGCCAAGATGGCAGGAGGAGCTCTTCCTTGAATGCCATTCAAAACACAGTCAAAGTCAGATATTATCACATGCAGAGTTGCCACACAAGTTTCTGATACTGAATAGCAACACGTGGCAACGTGAAGGAGTAAGAAATGTGTGAAGCATGCACTGTTCCCACTGTTCCAGATCATCCAGCGATCAACATTTTGGGGAATACTTGGGTTGGGGGCTACACCTGACTTTTGCACTTGACTAACACAATCAACCATATCTTCCAGGCTCTCTTTTCCTTTTGCCACAATATTTTTTCACAGCTTCCATTATTCAGTCCTGTGTATTTGTGAACATTTCTTCCTTTTTCTTGTGTGAAATTTTCTGCTAATAATGCCTTATATTCTGGTGACAATCTATTATAAATTATAGTGAATAATTATCCTTTATTCACCGCTTCTAACCATCTGACATCACCCCCCAGTCATCTCTTCTTGGTGTTGAAAGTTTGGTCTATTCAGTGTTTTCTGCTATAGAAACAGTTTCATATATCTGATTAACGTCCTCTGCAACTTTTCATGTTCTACTAGCTTTGCACAATTTATACCTTATATAAAAAATATGAGAATATATTTCTTAAATATTAGAAATATTTCTTATTTCATTTATGCAGATAGGTGCTGCATAAATTCTGATTACACTGACCTAAATCTGCTTGCTCCTTGCTTTTGGGCAGTCTCCACCAGCTACCTGTAGACACAAGTTTAGATTCATCATTTTGCTTCTACTCTTCAGCTCTGCCAGTTCCCAGATATCATCAGTATTGCTTGTCCTGCTATAGCAGGTCAAAGTTTTGGGATGTTGGCTTTTTTCTATCCAGATTATTCTTTTAATTTTATTTGGAGAAGAGGAAGTATCTGATTTGTGAAAGTCAAATTAATCTAGGACCCAAACCCCAGCTGTCAGTGTCCTTTTGGGGGAAAAAAAAACAGACCAAATCAACAGAACCTTTTAGTTTAGATGCCATTTATTAAAATACAACATTCACATTTCCTGCAAATAACAGCCAGATGAAACCTGTTGGAAGATTAATTTTGAATTACAGCTGACATTTCCAAAACACCGTGATAGAAAAGCCATTCATACCCCAAACCCAGACAGTCACCTCATATCTCCTGTTTCTGGCCATCAGTTTTTCAAAGGGTCAGCACTGGCAAAATCCACTGAAGAGATACAGTGGCTGACATTTTTGTGCTTCAGCAATCATGGGAGTCGTCAAAACCAGAGTCAAATAAGGAGAGCAATCACAGAGCACTCCCAGCAGCCTGTGGGATGCTCTAGTGATCAGCACACGTTGACACTGTGATTTCAAAGGAGATATTTGATTGTACAGGCAAGTGAAATATCTTTACATGTGTAGGGAACAAAGAGAAAATATTCATCAATCAATAGTAGTGGTTTGGGGAAGAATGGTTTGCCTGGATGTTCGAGTGTTGTTTTTTCATCTCTCACAGAATTCCTAAGAGTCTCAGGCAAGCTGCTTATGCCAAGTTTAACAGAGGACAACAGGAAGTCTTAGACAGGGATGGGTGCTTTTGGCTCTTGTCTTTCTGGGCTCCTTCTGGGCTTCCCAGGCTCACGTGAGCAGGGTCCACCCTACATGTGTATTGAGAACATTCTTCCAGAGTAACTTTTTAGGTGTCTTTGAATCTACTTTCCAGTGAAATACCTGCAAGTTTCAGATACTCTACTAAATAAAAAACGAGTTGGATTGTGCATTCTAAAACAGAGAGATCAGGCTGGTAAACTAAGAGGCCAGAAAATCTCCAGTCATGTCCTGAACTCAGACAGGCTGTCTGAGCATCACCATCCCTGAATTCCCTCGTTGTCTCCCTGGAGAGTCTGGGGAGGAATACCTGGGTGGGTTTCACCCCTCATGCCTGCCCTGCCACCCCACACAGCTGAGGTGGGTAGGCAACATCATGTTTGGAAATGCCCAAACCAGCTGCAGTGTAGACAGACCTTGAATTGCACACTTGTGGCTGGGATTGTCTATTGATTACAGTCAATATAACCAATAGCCTCTTGCAAAAGAGAGTCTGTCACTAGGGTTGTTGGACACGACCAAAATGTCCATTTGGAATAACTCTTACAAGAACAAGCTTTTCCTGAAGGTGTACTTTGAGTATTTTTTATACCTCTGCAAGCCCTTTGGGAAATGGGACCCTTCCAAGGAAGACTCCTTCAAAAACAGTCATATGAGTCACAAAAACACCATCTAAAAATGCTTATATGCAAGCAGATTTGCGCTACCCAGAGTATAACTAAAATAAAAGAATAATCTAATAAAGAAAGCTACAGTAGGAAGACTAGATGACAGCAATTTTCTTGTAATGTGCCCCCAGCTGGACTAAGCAGCTTCCAATTCCACTGATTTAGATGATTTTGAGGGACAAGCTGTAGGGTTAGATAAAGGGCTGTTCTTAATCTGACTTACTTGAAGATACACAGCACACATCTGTCTCACAGCTGCAATAAAATAGTTATCTTCATCTTTGGGACAGGAAATTTCCAAGATAAATTGAAATTTAAAAATGTACATGTATAATGACCATCTCCCATTTGCCTTGAAAAATTATAAATATTATAAAACTCCAAAGCAATATTCATAGTTTTAGCTAAGCTACCTCTTGACAAGCAGAAATTTTACAAAACTACCTGATACAAGAACAGCAGCTGAACTACCTCACTTTGAGAAGAAATCTTATTTAGGGAGAGGTCTTTTCACAGATCTAGTCTCTCTCACGTAAGGCTATTTTGTACCAGTAACATTATTTGGACCAGCATTGAAATGGACTGACCACTGCAACCAACGCAGCTACTTAGGTTTCTCATCTTTCTGACAAAGCATGGCATTATTGAGATGCATTTCCCATCCACATGAAGTTCCTGAAACCATCTTAAGATTTATACATTACATTAATCTTTTCACTGATGAGCATTTCCTACAGTTTTTTTTCTTTGTCTCCCTGATTTCCTCCCTGAGAGCATTTAGCACTAGTCAGATTACTTTGTCCATAAATATTGAGTGCTGTTATGTACACTGCAGGGCTATTTCCACCAGCTCCTTGTTTCCAAAGAGAGACTGATCCTGATCTACACCCACGGCTGACAGCTCTCCCTCTGACACCACCTTTCTGATAACAGTATATCTTCTTTCCTCCCAGCAAGCCTTTAAAATAAGGCTTCTGACCCAAACACCGACAGAGTCATTGGGCACCTCTGCCCACTGTGAACAGCAAGACCCAGGAGCCCCTCTAATCTGCATCTGATGTCGGGATGAAATACAGATGGGCTGTGAATCAGCCTCCCATGAGCAGACTTCAATGGGAGGAAAATCAGATTGCACGGATGCATTTCAGCCAACCTACTGAAGGAGACGGTTGAGAGATCGAGACCTGAGGGTTTGCCATGGCCTGAACTGGTTTGTATTCTGCACACAGGTGCTGCTTTCCGCAGACACTGGGTGCGGTGCAGTGTGCCAGGAGCAGTATTAACGTGCATCCCGGGAGCTTCAGTGCACCCATTCCTGAGGGAGAAGCAAACCAGTGGAGTAGATAATGGAGATGAGCTGAAAGCCCAAGTGGATATTTTATGCCTGTGTAAAATAAAAATCATACATAAAATAACAATCAAACCTAAAAATCAAAAGACAAAATCCACTCTCATTTACATTTTATGCTCATGGAGGGGCTTGAAAAGATAAAGCGGTGCTGCTGGGATCTAGTCTGGGTTTTGATGAGCTTTTGTTAGATAAGAGGTGGGGTTTATGGTCACTAAACTACACTGTTTACTTGTGCTGTTTCTTCTGTAAAATCTCCAGAGTGCTTCCTTTAAAAACGTGTTTAAGAATACAATTCTAAAACAAGTATAAACAAAAAATATTATTGGTAAGGAAGATAATTTACTGGAATAAGTAAGATTAGTGTTATCTTAGGCCTTTTCCTCTGATAATTTGAGCGTGAATACACATAGCATTCGTTTGTTTTGCTTTAAAATAAATCACTTGCAAGTATTTGGAAACAAAATGGTACAGTCATTTCCTACCTTAGGCTGTCTATATTTCTGATAGCCCAGTGCTATCCACTAATACAATAATTCCGTTCATTGTAGAGCCATATGCAGCTTGTTGTGATACCATTAAGGAGCTCACTGAAGGACAAAATGGAGTGATTGCCAAGGGATGAGGGATGTGTGACCTCAAACAAAGAGCTCAGCTTTTCTCCAGTTCAGAGTCCAAGGAGTGCATTTACAATACACAACAAAAGAAATACGTTTCAAATACAACCCATGGCTAAATGAATAAATATTGAAAAAGCTACTGCTAAACACTGTATTCATACTGTACAAATAGCAGGAACCCATTTCAACAGCTGAATGCCAAGCAGTACATCTATTCTTACAGTAATATTGTTAACTACTTTTTAAAAATATTTACCCCTTCTCTGGTAACAGAAAAGCAATTTTTAGCATGATCCTCATTTTTGTCCTAAACCACTTACACACCTTTTTGACCCTTGAAACCAATTTTTTCCCAAACTTTTCAAAATGAGGTCATCATTACTTTATACAGCACTTTAATTTATACATTGATGCATTCTTCTAACCAGTATCTCACACCTCTCTTTTTCCCCACTCTGTTCTAAATCATGAAAAATAGACAATTTATTTCAGAATCCAGTGCATTACCAGGAAAATAAATCTACATTATTTCACTGCATCCTTCCATTAAAGATTGCAACCCTTTCTCCAGAGATGTCAGCATACATACCAAAGAAATTATATCAGCTAAAACTGCCTTATCAGTGTGCTCAGATTTACAAGTCTAGCCTCTGAATTGCAGCAAACACAGAGTAATAAATCTTGTCAGGAAGAAGTTTATCCTGATTGTTTCCTCCCTGAGACCATAAAACCAAGCATGGCATTTAAATTTTTCCTTAGCCATAGTTAAAGGCGAGCCATGTGCACTGCCCACCTGGCACCACCCACCTGCCCTGGTGGGAAATGAGCAGGAGAGGCTGGTGTTGGCACAGGGCTTGCAAGCGGCATTTCCTTAGCAGGGCTCTGTCAGACACACACAGTGTTATACAAACACAGGACTCTCTGATAGCCCACACTTCTGCTTTGTGCATCCAGCAGAAGTTGTGAGGATCTATAGTTTACTGCCTGTCCATCCGTGGCTCTAAGAATCCCTGTTTATCACCCAGGAGGGTATTATCCCCCCCACCCCACAGTCCTCCACCTTGTGCTTCACTACAATATTTCTGAGTTAAATTCATTCCTGTTTCTCTCCCTACAGAGCATAAGGTTCTGAGCATCCTCCTCCTCCTCCACAAGGTGCAGTGCCCCAAGACTGAACCTCAGCAAGTGAGCGAGACCACCAGCTCTCAAACAAGGCAACATCTTTTAGGAGCAGAAGGCATAGCCTTGTTTTCCACCATACTCTCTCCCAAACCAGGAGGTGCCAACCTCATCAGGTCAAAAGGGGTTCAAAGGCCCAAACAGACCAAGGTCACGATCTTAGTGTGCCTGTCTCTAGGCAGGGTGCAGCACCAGAATAGGGGCCATGATGGGTAGGACAAGAGATCCCAGAAGGAAATGCTGTTTTGGGAGAGCATGCAAGTCTCACCCCTTTCTCTGATTCATTCTGAATGTCCTCCAGTTGCTGATGGATCTGGTGAATGGTAGTTCTGTCTTCACTTTATCCACTGCCTTCATCACTCCCATGCTAATTCTTCTCCACCTGCAAAGTGACCGCTAAGCCCTATTGTCTCCTTTCCATTTATTAAACAGCTTTCCCATCTGTTACCTTCCCAGTGGTTAACCAGCTTTCACCCAGGCCCAGGACTTTCCTCCTGTAAGCAGTGAAGCTGCTTACTTCCTTGAGCAACATCTGGTGTTCATCCAAGTATCCACCCAACCAAACACTTGGTGTATACTGGACCTCCTCTATCTACATGCTTCCTGACACATTTCCAAAACTGCAGCAGGATGGTGGGGCAGGATTCCCTTCCCATGACAACTCCTTTTCAGGAGTTATGGGAACATGATAACTGCTCAGCTCAAAAATACTCAGAAAACTTATTCTTTATTGTGAAGTCCACCATTTTACAGGAGATGGAAGTCAGGTTCACTGGTTCATCATCCCCATGAGCCCCTCTACAGTCTCTTGGGTTGTTGGGAATGACACCGTCACTTATCAGGCATAAAGGCACTTTGTAAAGAGAGTTACAAACCTTGGCCCGCACTAATTCAGCTATTTGAGCTAGTTTATCCCACATATTTTCTTCACACTGATTTCACTCCTTTGACCCATGGGCCCTGACGAACATATCCAGTGCGGGAATGTCTTCAGCACCTTCAGCAATGTGTTCATCAAAGTTCCAATGGGCTCTTCTGCTATGTCTTACTGTCCATGAAGTCCCATTTATCAGTAAGGTCCTTTTTATATTTTGTACCAATTCCTTACCTTTCTTTAGCTGTACCTAAGGAAAATTTTTACTCTTGGCTTAAGTGCCTTTTGTGAGGTGTTTTCCAAATGCTTTTTTCAGCTCCCTTGTTCTGTTTACATTTTAGCTCACATATTTTATGGGTCTTGCCATTATTTTTATTTAGAAAAATAATTCTGTTTTTCTTAGACACTCATCTTTTTCTTTTTAGAGCCACCCTGACTTTTTGTTGACCATGTTGTGCTTTATCATACTTTATTTTTTGATCTGTGGCATACATTTCACCTGGGCTTCTAGCATTTCAGACTTTTTGGGCCAGGAGCGGGGGTTGAGCTTGTTCTGTGTGGCATTTTTTTGACTAATCACTGCCTTTTAATTTCACTAACTGTTTCTGAATTTAACATCCGCATGCTGAATTAATTTGTTCTGCTCTCTCACCACAACGTTAAAACTATTTGCAGTGTGGTTGCTGCTGTAATCACCTCTCCCACTAATGACTTCCAGGTAAGACCTTGTACACCACTGAAGACCAAATCCAGGCTGAAAGCTTTCCTTGGACAGCTTTCTTTGTGCATCCTAGGACTGGTTGTGATGTGAACCCATCACTCCTCACCATTGCCTCATATAGGCTCCCTCCCGGTGTCCCACATTAGCAGAAACAACAGAATTCATTAACAAAAAAGGAAAAATTGGAAACACACATTATTCCCTTCTTTGTTTTTACTGATGCACCACATCTTCTTTGTTCATTGTTATATTACTATATACTATACATCACAGTTCATTTAAAAAAAATTAAGAAATAGCAAATATTCCCTCCAAAAATCAAAATACTCTCACCTGAGCATACAATAGATATGTTAACATCAGATTCCCACACTGTTTAGCTGAATATATTGTTTACATCCAGAGCTTTCTTTTCATAATGAGTGTCCTTGAAAATTTTGTCATAATATTTTCCAGTTGTCGTGGTTTGACGCTGGCCCAACGCCAGGCACCCACGAGAGCCTCTCGCTCACCCTCCCCTGCCACACCTGGGCAGAGGAGGGAAAAGGGAAAAAAAAATNCCGGAGCAGCTCCTCCCCTTCCTTCTCCACTGACCTTGGTGTTGCCATGTTGTTCCCCTCACATGTTCTCACCTCCTTCTCTTCTCTGACTATAATCCAAAATCTTGTGACTTTGTTCTGATTTTCTTCTTAAATATGCCATCACAGAGGCGTTACCAGCCTCTCTCATAGGCCCAGTTCTGGCCAGCAGCATGTCCATCCTCAGAGCCATCAGCCATTGGCTCTGCCGGACATGGTGGGAAGCTTCCAGCAGCTTCCTCACAGGAGCCGTCTTTGCGTCCCCCCCCGCTACCCAAAGCCAGGCCGTGCCAAACCAATACACCTGTGAAAAATAATTACTTGACTACATATAAATTTCTGCTAAACAAGATTTTTAGCCAGAAATTTCATGATAGGGAAGAATCTTTTCCCCACCAGCTCCAGTATTTACTTCATCACAGGCAGAGCCATAATTTTTCTCCTCAAGGCATCGTAAATAATGTCACAACACACTGCTCTATTTTTTAACTCAAAAAATTCAAGACACACAAATGGCAGAGGCAGTGGCCTTTGTGAATGCTAAGGTTTGCTCCCCTATAAAACTTTGTTGTTTCCAGGTAGTCTAAGAAAGATGTAATCACTGTATCATGCAATTACATGACTTTATGGTGATGGCAGACTGGTTTACAAGAAGAGCATATGGAAAATACAAGAGCAGATCAGTTTGAAGATGCTTTTGATTAAAGCACTGAAGCTGGCATGACACTTCTCAAGCCTTTGAGACTATCTATGTTTCATAAATATCACAACACAAACATTTTCTGACAGATTCTATTTCAGCTTGGTTATATCCCCCATAAATCTGTGACCAGAATCCAGTGTGCACCAAGATCTTGAAATCTGACGTCAAGGACTGGGAAACTACAAGAGTTTAGACAGAAGAGAAGAACTGTCAAATTACAGGAAGATCTCCAAACATGGGGTATCTCATGCTCCAAATGATACCATTTATTTCTGCAGCATCTTTGGCCCTCATGTTCCCTGCGGATGGTGTGGAAAAGTTTTTAGTTCTTACATGGGCTAAGCTGGTTTCTGTGGTCTTGGATCTCTGCTCTAAAAGAAAATACACAGAATAACATGGTTGAGAAAGTCTGTTAGTATTATTATTAAGTAAGTCAAAATGCATTCTTACTTTCAAATAATGTCACTTAACATCTTAAATAGCTATTTGGTAGAGACAAAGCTACACTGTACAAAGAATAAATGCATTTTTTGCCTCCTGTTTTATCTCTAATATGTGGAGGAAAAATTCAAAATCTGGAAGTAAATGACATTTAAGCAAAAGGAAGATTATGCTTAAAGAGACTATAATTGACTAATACAAGAAATTCTAAAATACCTATTAGCAAGAGGAAAGAAATGGAATCCTTTCTCTTTTAATTCATAGGGGGAAAAAATCACATAAACATTTCTGCCAGAATTTCAAATTTTTCCATACCAAGGAAAAGCAAAGACAAAAACGCGTGTTTTCTTTTTAAAGTTCCTGTTTTTGTCTCTACCACCTGAATTCAGCCCAGTGCCAGCTGGGGTAAAGGAGGCGGACAGAAGGAGCCAGAACAACACTTCACAGGTTTTTGGAAAATGTAGCTCCATTTTTTGTCTTTTTTTTTTTTTGTTCTTGTTTTTCTTCAGCATTTGCAATAATTGTGAGGACTTTTGGTTTTAAAATGGTCTAAACCCCTTGCCTGCAGAATTTTCCTCCCAACTCCATGGCCCTGGAAGCTACCTTTGGAGTAGAAGCTAAGCTGCCTCTAGCTAGAGCCAGCTTTGCAGCTCTGGGCACATGGAGACATCCTCTCTCCTGGAGCTGGGGAAGAAGGGGATATAGATCTGAGAGGATGAAGTCTTGTCCACCTTATGTTCAGCTGTGGGAGTCTGGCAGATGCAAGGAGCTGGCCAGCAGCTGGCTTGAGCTTTGGGCTGCTCCAGTTCCCATTCTATCATTCCCTGCACAGGACCTCTAATTAGTTAAATCCGAGTGTTTCAAGGTTAGTGTTGGCTCTAAACCAGGGAAAATAAATAAGACATTTGATCGTATGCGTTAACCTTCAGTTCATGGTTGTTATATGTCAGAGAAAGAAGAAGGTTCTGTCACTTTCAAGAGGAAACATGAGCAATGAATTAATCAAGCTTCTGTCTCACTATCTAGCTGTCACCTGGCATTTACTAATAAAGGACAAGTTTGTTGTCTTATGTGATTTTTCCATGCGGGCTGGCCAACTAGTTGGTAGCAGTTCCAGTTGCAGAAGTGCCTTTCACTTGCCAGCTGGATCAGCTCCTTCCCAGCATTCCTGGGCAACAACACAAGATTATCTGACTGAGACCTTGACTGCGTCAGCGCAGATATGAGCGATAGTCAGTGACGTGGTCAGACAGCCCCACCAAGCACCCAGGCTCTGGGCAGCTGGCAGGACCTTGCTGGGGCCAGAAAAGGTCCTCATCTGCCAGCTACAGGGCAAGAGGATGCTTTGTAACAATTCTTCTCCAGGAGATGCCACTCAAAGCGGAGCACCAGCGTGTCCATGAAACTTCTTGGGAAGAGTCAGGCAGCATCACCACATGAAACCTTCTCATGTGGTGCTGTGTCTACAGGCCACAGTTTTGAGCTGTGGAACACTCCAAGTTGTTGCTATGGTGCCAGTTTTCCAAACTAACAAATTGCAGGGCTTTCTGGGTTAAAAAACAGAAGTTACTTCATCACAAGGATCAGTGTCCTGGAAACAGCCCTATACCAACCCAGCCATGAAAAATTCACTAGTGAGATTCTGCCCTTGTGATAGACATGTTGACAGTGACATGGACTAGAGTTGGACTAGATGAACATTCTAGGTCCCTTCCAACCAAAATAGTTATCCTATTCTGTTCTATTCTATTCTAATGTATTCTATTTCCATTATATTCTTTCTGCTTTATCAAGTGATGAAAGGCCTGAAATGCACAACAATACAACCCAGCTATTTCTGATTCATTTGACATCCCTAAGTAAAATTGAAGATCTCTATGGAAACAGTGGGATTCATCATAGGAAATTCATTGAATAGATCAGTCTTTTCAGGTGGCTTGGTGTTAGATACAGTTATTTGCTTGTCTACTTTTGTCTGGAGCAGATGGATAAGCTGCCCCAGGAAGAGCAACCACATCATTGTACAACCTATTGCTCCCGGGTGCCCCACAAGTCCACAAAGAGCAGGTAAAACCGTCATAAAACCAGTCGCTATCATCAGTTACTCCAGGTCTGAGCCCTCAGATGTCTCACTGTCACCTCCTGTTCTGCACCACAAGGGAAAAGCAGCAGGGTCTGCCCCAACAGACCAAGGGCTTCTCCACTCGTGGCCATCAGCAGCCCATTCCTGGAGTGAGATGAAACACAGCATGCAGCAGGGGCACAGACTCAAACGGTGTCTATTTGCATGGAGGTACGAGTGGTTTTACCGGTGAGACATTTACTGATGCAGTCTGTTTGCTGGCAGGGAGGCAAACAGAGGTGATGCCCACAGGACCATATGGAGGAACTCAACTGCCCACACAGCAACACCTGACAAGTCAGGGATGCCAGTCTCACACATCTCACCGAACAGCCTTCTGAGGATATTCACATGAGCAAGGTCCATGAGCCTGGACAACTTTTGACACAAAGAGCCATGACTGGAGGGTTGGTGGGCAGAGAAAGTCAGCCGTCAGCTCTCACTGACTTTCAACCTGACTCAGACACATGAATGTCCTTCACAGTCTGAAAACCTCCCTTTTCCAGTGCCCTTAAAAATAGCAGTTATTTAGTTTTGCTGAACTGTTCAGAGCTGATTATGCCTTCTTATCAAAAACAGAGAAACAAGTGGTGCACATTTTTAGGCATACGCAGTGCAAAATACCATCAAACAGATGTAGGTGTAGAGATGCTATTGCAAGATGCACCAGCTGGCTCTGCTGCCCCTCAAACGCAAGGTATCTTGAAGTCTTCATAAAGGTTATGTGTGTAACAGGTGGAAAGCAGAAATGTGATGTCTGAAGGCAAAAGCAGGCATGAAATAGTGGGGTGGATTTTGATACAGCATCTGAGTTAGGATTTTTAGAGATATGAGAAGGAAGATTAATGGGCTTAAAATATAGGGTGTTTTTTTTAAAAGAGAAATATATTGAGAGACTTCTCATACTATGATGATTTTGGACAAATTTTCAAACCCAGAGATGCTGGAGTTTCAGAACATATCTGTGCATACAATTAGGAAAGCTCATTTGCACTGTAGCAGTAATCACAAAAGTACAGAATCTGCTGCCCTGTAAGGCATTTGTGTGCACGCTGGCTTGGCTACTTGGCTAACTTGCACGTTTGGCAGGTAAACGTAGGGGCCCCATTATTTAAACACCAAGGCACCACTATTTCAACAACATATCTCTTCTTTCAGAGCCTAAGGTTCATTTTAAAANGGGGAGGGGGGCAGAGAGGGGGGAATTAAAAGACCACCTCTTGAATAGATGGAAATTGTAAAGTCAATCTGTAAAATAAATATTGTGTACAGCTATACATCTGTCATATGCAAGCTGGAGTGAGAAGAAAATGTGGCATCCAACTCTGAGCTTAATGCTGCAGCCACAGTGGAGCCATCCAGGGGGGGCCTGAGCACCACACACTCCAGACAAACAAGAAAACATTAGCAAGGGCAGGTCAGAGCTGTGAAAAAAAGGATGCCAGTAATAAGTTCCCAGGAACTTCAAGTAATTTATCTCAGCTTAATGACAGGTTTATTCATTTACAATGTGTTAGAAAAAAAGTGGTGTTTGACAAATAATCAAAAAAATTCCTTTGTCTCTTAGGCTTTGCATATACACAACTGCCCTGTGCTGCTTTCAGAAAATAACCAAGACAGACATTTTATCAGAGGAAGACACATTTTCTTGTATTTGGAGATATGTCAGGCTTCCATTTATCATAGTGCAAGCAACACTGAAAAGCCACTGCTTTCAGATGAGGATCTCTCATCTCTGCCAGGTGGCAATTTAAAAAACATTAAAAACAGGTGGGTCTCATCACCAGTGAATATCAGACCAATGTATTGTCCAATATATTGGCTCCTTTAAGGGTTTCTTTATTTGTATTTCAAGTTTTAAAGTAATCATTTCAATCAAAGCACTTTTTATTTATCAGACACAAGCAGATGTTCACAACTAATATTTCACAGAATCACTATAGAGCTGAGGTTGGCAAGCACCTTTTGAAATCATCTTGTCAAACTTGCCAGCTCAAACAGGGCNTAACATCTCCAAGGCTAACTAAGGCTGAGTTATAATCGGAGTCAAAAGCTGAATAGTCTGTTTCACCTTTCAAAACAGGACTTGAGCACTTTCAAATATCCTCTTCTTAATCTCCATTGACATGCCTTGTTTCTGCTGCTCCATTCTGGACAGCGTGAGGCTTCCGTAAATGTATGAGTCAGTCCCATAGTACTGAAAATGTGAGACTTGTCTTCTGCAAGGTAGTAAACCCAAGGGTTGTCTTACGCCCACACATCACACCCTGTATTTCAACGGAAACAGAAGGATGCCAATGTTCCTCCAATAACTACTCTAGTAAAAGTAGGGCTTAAGGTTTAATGCCTTGGTCGTCACTATAGTTGGTGCATCCTGATACCTTTTGTATGGCTGTGTAAATAACTGCAGGGGAAACAAACATCCACACGAAGAACAACTGCTTCAGTGACTCCCTGCCTGGGTGATGGAACAACCAGTACTGAGAAATAAAAGATGTGACTGATGATGATCCAAGGCGTNTTGTCCAATATATTGGCTCCTTTAAGGGTTTCTTTATTTGTATTTCAAGTTTTAAAGTAATCATTTCAATCAAAGCACTTTTTATTTATCAGACACAAGCAGATGTTCACAACTAATATTTCACAGAATCACTATAGAGCTGAGGTTGGCAAGCACCTTTTGAAATCATCTTGTCAAACTTGCCAGCTCAAACAGGGCCAGCTAGAGCAGGTTTCCCAGGACTGTCCACTTGGGGTTTGGATAGCTCCAAGGATGAAGGCTCCATAACCTCTTTAGGCAGCCATGTGCCAATTTGATCACCCCCAAAGGAAAGAAGTGTTTTCATGCATGCAGATTAAATTTTCTTTTTTATTCTTAATTTGATCCCAATGCATCTCGTCAAGAAGAGCCTGACAAGTGTCTGGTTCAGTCTTGTTCACTTCCTCCCATCAGGTATTTATGCCCTCCTTAAGCCTTCTCCTCTCTAGGTTGAACAGTCCCAGCTCTCTCAGGCTTTCATCATAGAAGAAATTCTCCTGTCTCTTCATCACCTTCATGGCCCTGTTCTGGACTCAGTCCAGTGTATCCATGTCTCCTTTGAACTGAGGATCCCAGAAATGGACTCGGTCCTCCTGATGTGTACTAACCCATGCTGAGCAGAAGGGAAAGGTCCCTTCCCTTTATCTGCTGGCAGCACTCCTCCCAGTGCAGCCCAGGAGGCTGTTGGCCTTTGCCACAATGGTGCATTGCTGGGCCATGCACCTGCTGATTACCTGAACCCCCAGGTCCTTCTCGGCAGAGCTGCTTTCCAGCTGGCCAGCCCCCAGTCTGTACTGGGGCATGGGACTGTTCCTCCCCAGCTGCAAGACTTGGCACTTCCCCTTGTTGAGCTCCACAAGGTTCCTCTCTGCTCAGTTCTTCAGCCTGTTGAGGTCCCTCTGGATAGCACCACAACAATCTGGTGTACATTTGCTCTTCTAAAGTCTTTGGAAACCTCTTTCAATACCCATGGTAGCACTACTGTGCCATATGGAAATTTAAATCTGGACCTGTTGCAATCCTGCTACCTGTGGACACACCACACATCTCCCCCAGAAAGGAAGAAAGAGGGCTGCCTTTTCAGAAAGTGGTGTCTGTCCCACTCCTCAGACAGGGACCAGAATTTATTGTCCTGGCTTGTTAGTCGAGGAAAGGTATGATTTTGATTTGAAATATTTCAGGGTTTGATATTTCTCCCAAAAGGTGTAATTTTCTCTAGCAACAATTTTTTTTCCCCCAAAACAACTGTATCACAATAGCTAATCTGATAAGAGAGAGATTCTAAATGGCAGTAATGCTCTGAGATCAGAAGGAAAATACATCAATACCAATGGGGCCACCAGCAAGGACTAAACTCCATTTGTTGTTTTACTATTCACTCCCTCAATGCCAGGAGCCAGCCAGCAGGCTCTGCTGACTCCATACAATGTTTTCTTCTGTGCCGTGCTCAGTCAAACTACTGAAATCCCATTCACTCTCTCTGATATTCCCACTCATCCCACACAAGGGTTGACAAGGCTTTGTGACTGGTGGCAACCAAGAAGACACTTGTTCTCCCCCGATCCATCAGGCTCTGGGAGAGACATGGGCAATTCTCTGTCATGGGGCAAAAGGCAAAGATCTACAAGAGCAGGCATAAATTCTGCTTGTCACCACTTTCCTACTCTATGGAAAAGGCATGCAGACCTTCAAAAAAGCACTTTTAATAAATGTATTATTAATACAAAGCTAGCACACAGTAATAGCACTTTCTGCTCCAACTGCAGTCTGCAGAGGGATGAAAGAAGGCCACCAGAGAACCACTAGCTCTGGATGAGAGGCCTGAGTGATTATTGTAAACTCATTAATAATTCTGGTTTACATTTGAAAATTGCACTTGTACACACTCCTCTCCCAACACAGGCATTTTCAAAATGCACAGACTCCCTGAGAATCCATGTTCAGATGATTTTGCCATTGCTTTTGTTTAAAGGATATGTAGACAAGTACTTAGTGAGATGGTTTATTGGTGGAGTTAGCAGTGTAAGGTTATGATAGGATTGAGTCTTCTCCAACCTAAATAATTTTAAAACCACAGTGGAAAAGGTAACCTTTCCACATAGCAGCACACCTAAACCTTCTGCCTATACAAACCTGCAACAACAAAATCACAAGAAGTTTCTTTCCTGAATTGGAGTGCTTCCAGACAAACCCAAGAAGAGCAGGGTACAGATGTACTGAAAGGATAAGGGAATTTCCTTTACAATATTTCTACATTATTTCAATGATGGTTTAATCCATAGGAGTTTAAAGAACAGCTTTTATCCTACCTCAGAAAATTCCCAGGTCCCAAAGCAAGCACTCTGAAATAGCAGTTTTACTTAAATGCTGTGCTTCACCAAGGAGAAGCTGACCGAAAGCAGGTGTGACAGTAGCAAGGGAAGGGCTGCAGGAGCTGATCAACCATCTCAGCAAGCCCTGTCCGTGCTGGGAAGCTGAGGCACAGAGAGGGCCTGAGACCTGCCCCATACAAAGGTGCAAATAGCTCCTGCTTTTTGGCACCCAGGTACCCATGACCGTCACTTCTTCCAGACCAGGCTTTTTCTGTACAGACTCACCTGGCACTACAGCTTTCAGCTCTTTCCTTTGCTCTGCATCACGTGTTGTTTCTGTCTGTGGATAGAGAACTACAAAGGCTATTGTAACATGCTGGTTTTGGGTGTGATTTACCAGGAACCATGACGTTCCCGCTCCCTCCTGCACCACCTAATTCATGTTTCCACCATCTAGCTGCAAGGGCAGGGTAATGCAAGCTGGCAGTTGAATTTAAGCTGTGATTGACACTTCTTGGGAGTATCCTCCAGAGAAACTCTGTCTGAATCTGTAGAAGAGCAAGGATTATTGATGTACCAAGATCAAAGCTGTACACGGGAGCTCATGGCTTGTGTCATTTGACTCAAATAGTCATTTGACTATTTTTGGGTTTGGGTCATTAACTGAAAGAGATGAAAAATCACCCAGTTCCCAAACCAACAGCTGTGCATCAGCCTTTCAGTCAAAGTGAATTGGCAAAAAACTATTCTGATTTGAATTTTTAGGTCAGGCTGTACCAGAACTTCACAAACTGCTCACACGTGCTGAATTTTTTATAGTGGTATTTTCAAGAGAATGGTCATTAGGTTGAATAGTGTTTATTCTGGCAGAGACTACTGTTTCCATGGCATGCAAGAGAGGAGATTTTTTTTTTAAGTATAAGGAAGATAAGGTCATTGTAACAACAATCCCCCATCTGCACATCACATGGCCCCTTCTTCCCCTCATTGCTCACATTCAAAGCATCCCCCGCTGTATTAGCAATTCTTGATTTCTGGGAAGCATTTTCTTTGCAGAGGAATATTTATTTATTTATTGACCCTTTCAAAGCCTTAGGCATGTACAAAACTTAGTCTCTTAACATTTTGTCAACTGCAAGTGGAGGGAAAAATTCCAGGAGTTAGTTTTTAGTTATAATGATGCCAAACTCTGCCCTCATAGGATGCACTTTGCCACTCATGATGGCAACAGGAAGCGCTCCTGTTTATCTGATGGCAGAGTGAGCCTCTCCCAGGCTTTGCTGTTTTGTCAACAGGGAAAGCAGCTGGCAGCCTTGCTTTCCTGAGGAAAGGAAAAGCAAACATCCCTCCTCAAACCTGTCTCGTGAAGAGGCACATACTGCAACAATGTGCTGCGTTTTGTTTGTTTTCTAGTTTTCATTTGCATATTGAGTCCTAATTTGTGTAACAACTGTTCAGGCTCAGATCTGTTTTGCAAATCATTGTGAATTGAGCAGCAATGGCAGATTTGTCTCAGCTGTTTTTGTTGAGCATAGTTGAATGAAAAGCACTGGGTTTTGAAAAGAAAAGGCAAAACAAGAGGACCATTTCGAGCAGCAAGTCCCTCGGCAGCACTGCCAATCCCTGTGCAAAGAGTAACTCTCCCAAAGTGCCTGGTTTATGGCTGCACCTACCTAAAAAGGTGGGCAAAACAACTGTCATGGTGGTATAAAGTATTTCCTGCAGACATGGTCCTAACACACCAAACCTACTCACAGCCCAGTATTAGCATCCAGAGCAGGACCCAAGCACCCAAAGCCAGGCCCCCTATGGGACCTGAGCATCACTCAAGGCCAGGTAACATCATGCAGCCTGCAAATGAGCAGCCCTCACCCCAGCACCGAGGGACAGGCCAGCTCCCCCCATGCCCAGACACCCTATCATGAAGTGCAGGGAGTGTAGGACAAAAAATGTTCCTCCTTGTCTTTATTTTTCTTCACACCTTTCCTGAAGCTTCCTGCTTCAGAAAATCATGACCAAGTCTGATGCCATCTTGAGATAGAACAGTGATGCTTTCATGATACCACAACTGCAGGATACAGGGACCAGCAGACACAGCCGCTCTGAAACAATGATCTCTGGACAAATAACATAGACTTGTTCTTCAAAGTCTTTCGGTTGTAGTTAGGATTCCCTTGGGTTCAATTCCCAAAACAGTAAGAATCAGTCTGTCTCCCAAAACATAGCCAACAGAAACTGAGGGAGGCCATGCTTCCAATGAAAACACAATAAAGGTCTCAAAGTCAGTGAGCAAATACCTGTTCAAATGCACCCACACCAATCTGGGCACTGAATTGTGGTGCCTTGATGTTCCCTTATTCCTCCAAGGTTAGTAGATGAGGGTTGCTATGGAAAAATCAGGAAATAAAGGGCCTTTCCAAGGACAGCAAGCATACAATGTCATTACAGCCCTCATAATACCAGAGGTCCTGCATCCTTTCCCTTGCATCCTTTCCCTTGCCTCCTTTCCTTGCTTGCAAGGAGCTGTAGATGCCATCAAAATAAAATGATGAGAACAGCCTCACATCCTCCAGCTTCTGCAGGGAAGGTACCCTCTTTGAAGCCACAGCTTCTGTGGTCAGTGCCTGATTTGCATTATTGAACAGCCTCACGGTGTCTGCCAGCCAAGGCACCGCCCTGCTGCAGTGTCAAACTGCTACATCTGCACCGAGCATCTCCATATTTACATAATACATGAGACACACCAAAGCATAATATATTTATGCTATATCTCAAGCCACCTGCGCATTATCATTCCAGTAACCTCTCCAGCAGGAAATGAATTCCACATCTTCACAGAGCAGAAATATGAAAATTAATTGTTAAGCTACAAACGGATAATTGAGAACCGAAACGTGTGGAGGATTGTTCAGCCAAAATTAAACCTCTTATCTCAGGAGAAAAGAGATTTATCATTTTAAGATCTTTGAGCCAGGTTTAGGGATTTATTAGTGATTGCTCCTTGATCAAGTACCTCCAATAAAAGCATATTCCAATGTGTGTGAGTGTAGAACTGCAAGTCAACCAAGATAATGTCTTGAGCTACAGTGGGGTTTATGCATATATGTGCATATTTGTGTGTATATGTGTGTGTATAAGTACATAAAGCAGTGCCTACAAGTCACTTGCAGTGATGAATAATTAGGTCAGAAATATGGTCATGGGAATGTTGAACTCGCAGAAGAAGAGAGCTATTCTGTCTTCACTTCCTCTTCCCTTTGAAATGTCAGGAGCGTCCTACCTTGACCTCTGTATATTATACATTCACTTTTTGAATGTCACACAAGTGGAATAACTGCCACATCAATATTAATATTAATATTGTCCTTCTCGAGCCAGCCCAGGGAGCACAGCGTTAGTGTAGGGAGCATATTAACCCACCAGGTTATTAATCCCAGAACTTGGTTTCAAAGCCAAAGTCAAAGGCTATACTGCACTGGGCCCTGCTCTCTGGCTGACTCCCCACAGACATGACCCTGCTCCAGGAGTGCTCCGAGCCCATCCCCAGGGTGGGCACATATCCAGCAGCTGCCTGTGACCCACCCAAGCCCATCTGTGTCCAGGTCAGCAGCTGGGCAGCATCATGACAGAACCACCAGCACGTCTCCAGCTCTGCTCTATGATCCTGCTGCCTCGCTCAGTTAGAGGGTTGTCAAAAAGCCAGAGAAGGCAAGAGTATTTTCTGTGCTCTTGATCAGAGTTTATAAATCATCTGTCAATGGAGTCCATCCCCTGCCAAGCAAACAGCACTTGAAAGAATAAAAAGTAGATCTTTACCCTAGTGCAGAAAAATTATCCCTGCTATTACTTCTGAATTTCAGATTAAAATATAACAATAGCATGACAGCCAAGCAAGCCACTGCTGCTGCAGTCTCTCTTTTCTGGTTAGGTCTTCCTATTTTTTTTTTTAAGTGGTCGCATTTTCTCATTTAATCCCATGTATTGCCAAAAGGTTTTTCCCCTTACAATTACCAGCATCTGGGCTTACTGGAAAATCGATACCAGTGGTTTTGTACAGTCAAATTATTGAAACACAATCTTTTCCTCCAATGCCTGTCATTAATAGAGGTCCAGCTCTGCTGCATCCCTATGACCCCCTCATGGAGAAGAAAGCTGAACTGGAGTAAACAAGAGCAAGGATTGCCATCCAATCCCCATCCACCACTGTGCTTTCCATTTATTACATCACCACCAACCACCAAAGCACAAAATGGAGACTTGAGGCATGCAGAGCGTGGGACTCAAATACTTGATACATACCATAGTATGAGTGAAAACAGGATCTCTGCTCCTTCCCCCAAAACAACCATGTTAGAAATCCCATGTGCCCTACTATCACACTAAGAGGATCCCTACCTCAGACAGATTTAAATGTCCAGCTAACTAGAATTTACAAAGTCTGCCATCACTTTGTCCTTGTCTTGTCTGTGGAGCAAAGCTTCAATTCCCCTCTTCAGTCTCCATCCTCAGTTTGGTTTTGGGTGGCCACCACTCCCAGTGTGGCCTTTGCCTCAGTGTATCTACCCACGCCCAGTCTGCAAGCCCTGCACCACACAGCACCAGGCATGCTCTTGGTGCTTAATGAATGCTAATTAATGGGACTTGTGGAATGGCACAGAGATTAAAATGAAGCATTTTCTCTCACTGAAGAATGATTAATTTCTTGTACAGATGTGAATGTTGTGCTTTGTTAGCAGGACACTGTGTGGCAGATAGGCACACACATAAACAGCACCCTATCAGAATATTAATTAGTGCTTCTGTATGCAATTTATTAAAAAAACAGTGTTCCAAATTCCACAAGACTAATGTTACAATTAAAACACTTGAATAACTATCATTGTAATTTCCATAGCCAAGTATTCATCCATGCCTACACACTCAGAGAAAACAGAACTGGAGATAAATTCACTTAAGAACATTTAGATCTTTAGCCAAGAGGAGCCGAAGTGGGAGAACAAATGGAGGATCCACCTCCAAATCCGGGAATACGCTGTGCCCGGCGGGAGTCAGCATCGATCAATCGTGTGTTCACATTTTTCATATTTGGCTCCTGAAGGTGCAGGGTGGCAGCTGGTAGAATTTTCTAGCATCACACTGAGGTTAACTCCTAGTAGCCTCCAAGTCAGGCTCTGAAGCACACACAGGAATCCCACCATGTCCTGTTTGCTCTCTGATTAAAAACTAGTTCTCAGTAAAACTGACTGCCTTTCCTCCTGTGACTATGTTGACTGACAAGACTGCCACAAGGAGATGCTG
Organism: Mystacornis crossleyi; assembly: GCA_013400655.1. Classification (NCBI taxonomy): domain Eukaryota; kingdom Metazoa; phylum Chordata; class Aves; order Passeriformes; family Timaliidae; genus Mystacornis; species Mystacornis crossleyi. The sequence goes on along the minus strand of VYZQ01022640.1, from coordinate 66,240 downwards.
GTCACTGCTGACACTGGAGCTTTTTCACTAACTAGACCTACTGCTCACGTGACCATCTTATTTTCCTGGTCACAGGCTGCAGGGCAGCCCCAGTGCCGCTCTGGAAGCCTGTCCAAAGCAGCAGAAGAGATGTGACACCTGCAGGCTGCCCAGCCGCATTCCAAAGAGGACACATACGTAGCTACCACCTCCATGTGAAAGAGAGAGACATCCCTCCCAAAACAGCCCACACTCAAAGCGGGCAACGGCAGACAGCAACAACAGCAGGCCACGCAGCCCTACATTTTCAAAGATGTATCATCCAGATTTATGGATGATACATTAACCTGTATTTAACCAGGTTCATGAGATGGGGTAACACAGAGTCCTCTGCTCGATTTAGGCTGTGAACACCTTAGGTATAAAAATTCCCCTTTTATTTAAAGGAGGATCTGCCTGCCTGGCACAGCAGTACCATGTCCTGATGGGACCATCCCAGCAAAGACCCACCACAGCTCCAGCAACCAGCCTCAGAAGCAGCTGTGGCCTCGGCTGCAGTAGGAGGGATGATGGGGTGAGAGAAGTGCTGGATGAGCAATCAGGGAAGATATGGGTATTTTATCTCTCATTGTTAAACTACATGGTAAATGGCATTGTATAAAGAAGTTTTCTGATGTTTCTCTGAAAGAGTTCTGTCTTGATATGTTCAATGGTAAAAAGTTTCTGGATAATTTAAAATCAAAATTTGTTGTCTTCCTTCATGTCCAGCTGTCCTTTTCTCTTCCCATTGCACTGACAGTAGAATAGAGCACAACAGGGCAGGATGGAATATATTTTTCACCTTACTGGACGAAGCTGCCTGACATCCATGGCACAGTCTGACACCCTGCTGAAATGCTGCATTTCAAGAAATTTGTCTGATGTTACCACCAGAAACATTTTTAGCTTTTCTCTTCTGCAAAACATCCCAAAATTCCAGGTTTTCACCCCAATTAAGGACAGAGACAAACTTCATGATGCTGGAATGTCTCACAGTACTTACCATTTCAGTGGGCTGCAGTTCAGCTGATGGGTTTGTGTAACACCAACCTCTAACTCCATCCTTTCTATAATTGGAGAATTTCAAAGATAGGTTCAAGTAGGAAAATCAAACCTGACTGCTGGAAAAATTGAGCATGGTTTTCTCTGGGGCTGTGAATCACATGTGATGCTATTAGAAATAAAGGATATAATGTATCTCAAAACCAAAAATCCAAACTTAGAAAAAAAATGGCTATGTATTCAATATTCACCTTGCTCTAGACATCACCAATTATTTCCAAGCACATCGGTCATACGCCTCTCTCTAACCCATCTCAAGGCATAATACTTTGTCAGTGCTAGTTTTGCATTAATAGATATTAATGGCTTTTTTCTCATTTTCAAATTGACCCAAGACCTTCAATATCTTGACAGGTTACTTGAAATGACTCTTCAAGTCAGGTCACATTTGTCACATATCTAAGTCACAGGTACTGAGCTTGTCAGCTGAATTGCCAGTACTGGACTTGTCAGCTGAATTTTTCAATTTGGTATGAGAGAAAACCAAATTGTTATCGACACACCACAGGAAACATCCTGCTCTCTGGATACAAAAAGCCAAAGGTTACCACAAGGAGCACCTGGAGAACTGAGAGTATAAAAAAGGGAAGAATGGGCTGTCATGAAGTCAGAAGGCAGGTCATGAGGACAAAGAAAATAATGTTTCTGCTTTTTGATGTTCTACTGAAAATTTCCTTGGCTGAACCTTTTTTAGTCAAGCACAGTAGGGCTGCCAGCTTTCTTTGGTCCTACCAGATTTTCTATTCCTCTTGGAAGACTTCTAATTCTGGATCTCAAGTCTGTGCTCCTTAGGCATACTTGGTTTTGCATTTGTTCAGCCTATTTGTTGGAGATGGAAGATGGTTGACAGCAGTCATTTAACTATAGTCAAAGTCTGTATAAAGGGTACAAATATTTACCTGTTAGTCTTATAAATAAGGCATATTATAGTGGTTACTGTACATTTAAAATACAAAACCAACAGAGTATCCAGAGATAAAAAATGGTAAGAAGGGAGCTGAGCTTCATTCACAACTTTTCATACAAAATTATTGTGTGTAAGACTTGTATACACTTTTGTGCTCAGCTGGGCATTCATTTTTCAAACTGCCTCTTTGATGGATGGATGGCCACACACAAGATGTGCAAAGTAATGTCAGGGTCTGTGAATAATTTTTAAATGACATGGTGTCACAGGGAATCATCTCTAATAACAAAGGCTCCATGCAGGGTGGTGACAGTCCTGAAGAGGATACTGTGATACTGAGTCTGTCATGAGCAACACAGCTTCAGGTTTCTTCCTATCCTTTTTTCCTGACAGTCACTTAACTGAAAGTACCACCTGATGAAAACTGGCAGCAGCGTCCTAGGGAGAGAGCAGGATGATGACATAAATTCAGTAACCAGGGATCTTCTCCCAGAGATCAGATGAAAGCCTGAAAGAGTTTTGCACACACTGGTGTTTGGGTCAAGATTAGTCATTATGCTTTCTTTTTGACTTGGACTTTGAAGAGCATATCCTTGCTGTTCTTCCAGCAGAGTCTGTCAAAAGAAAAGAACTACCACAGTATGGTAAATCTTTTAGCTGTGCCAGGTATAGTTCCCCTCTCTGTTACCTTCACCAAGATCCTTTTGGAGCTCTGTTCCACCCCCAGCCAGTGGGGACCAGGAGTAGCAACTTCATACAAGGCAATAAATTAGTCCTGGAACACAATGTCTGAGTCAGACGTGTACATTTTGTCATTGATATTGACTGCAGAAAACCCAAAGGTATTGAGTAATAATTTCAAGGATCCCTTGGCAGCAATCCCTTGAGCAGCTGCCAGCCTCTTCTCTCCACAGGGCCATCTCCATGCCAAGGTGGCACTGAACTGCTTCTGCTCAGCCTGAGCACCTCCGGACCAGAAGGGAAGCTTCAGCACTACGTACCCAGCTCTCTCCTAGTGCTCCCCAGGCTTCAGAGGTGACTTGGGCACAAGAGAGAATGGTCCCTATGAAAACGCAGAGAGTGAGGGGCAAGTGCCCCAGCCACCAGCACAAAACCAGCCCTTACTCCTCCACTTCTGAGCTAAAGCCTCACCAGCTTATTATTGTAAATGCCTTTCCAGAAGACTTAGTTCCATGGTACAGCAATGCCTGGCAGTGTGGCAGGATGCCACAGATGGAGCCCATGGGTGTGTGGCTGCACTGAATTCCCCAGGGAGGGATTACAGCTGACGTCTTTGATGAGGAGATTTATTCATGCACGGGATGCAGTCAGTCTCCTCATCTTCCATCTATTTTCTTGTAATTATAGGGACATATGGTTGTGTTTCATAATTAATTTCCACAAATTAGGACCATTCAGAGAAGGCTGCTTAGAATGAAACAGTCAGGGTCTTACATGAGTTTATCTTTACCTTAATTTATTTTAAAATATTTGTAAGTTGGTTTTTCCAGCTGCAACAAGAAGATTTGATACCTTCAAAACCCATCGTCACTGGGGACCTCAGGGCCTTTGGTGAATCTAAACAAAATTAAATTCCCGAAACTGTTCCATGGCCAGAAAATAATTTTTCTACAACTGGGGAGACTGAGACACAAAAAGTGAGTGTTTCAATCCAGCCTTGTAATAGGAACTGCAGCAGGGAAAATTTAGGTCAAAATGTTTTTGTCAAAAGAGGAGAAGAATCCACAGGAATGATAATAAGAAAATGCTTCAATTCATATTTTTAGAATTCCCCTTTTTAAATGGAAAAGATGCTTTTCCTGCTAACATATTACCGAATCATAATAGCATCAGACATTTTACTACAAAGAAGTACTGTATGCATACTTGTAACTGCTTGGATTTAAAGAGGATCAGTGCTTAGACCTTCCCAAGTAACAGAAATCCTGGCAAAGCTTAAAGATATCTTAGGCCATGAAGATTTGCTTTGGCTTTGGTTTGCTTTTACTTCAAGTATATGCCATTAAGAGATATTAATGGTTCAGTATTTGACACACAGAAATAAATCTGAAAATAACAAGAAGGAATTAAGAGGTCTTGAAATTTCCCGGAATACCCAGAAGAATTCTTGGAAAATTAAGCAGTGGAATAATTCCCCAGGTAAGCAATCTCCCATTACCTTCCAAATTTAATTACAGCCTTGGATGTACAACTGGAAAAACAAACAGCAGTGAAAAAATTCTGCCCTGTCAATAAAGTGTTTCTATTTCTGACTTGCACCAGTGTTAGATAAGTTTTTCCCTTTTTTGATATAGAGACTGATTAAAAGAGCTCTTTATACATTGCTACTTTTCAGTGGTTCCCAACAAATCTCTTCAAACGGAATATTCTGCTTTCATGGCTCAGCATCCAAATGTAATCTGAATTTACATTAAATTGAATTAAATTTTCCTGCAGAAAAATAATAATTAAAAAATATCTGCTCCAGGTAACTAACAAAATTGTTTTAATGACTGTAGAATACAAAGGAAATTCCAGATATTTGAAGATATGGGGTTTTCCCCTCCCCACACAGCCATTTGTCCAGTACTGTTAGAAGTCAAAGTAATTATTCAGGAGAAACACAAACACTATAGGAAGATATTTAAATAAATATGTAAAGCGGATTGCCTTACTCTATTCATTTATTTAGATGAAAAACAGTGAATTTTGTTTGGCATTTCCTGATGTTTGCCATTGTTTAAAATTGCATTTAATATTCTCTGTCTATGGAAACATGGAAAAATTCTAGCCAGAAGGGACTGCTAGAGGTCCTAAATCCAACCTCCCACTTAAGACAGGATTAGCTTCAAAGCCCTTCAAATTTCAGGTTTTATTGCCCTGTATATCAGCTCTGGACCATTAACAGAAAACTACGTGGTGCTGTAACATTTCAAGCAGAACTGCAGTGGCCAAAGATGGAAATTTGGGGCAGTCTCCTCCGTTACAATCTGAAGGTAACCGGAATAGACCCAGCCTATGTATGAATTTTGCTCTTCCCCCGGCCCAAGGCTTTCTCCAGTGGGACCCCCAAGTGATGCTGTACATGGGAGCAGTCTGAGCCTGCCCACGGGCTCCACAGACCCACCCTGACACTGCTGGGTGCCCATGGAGCACATGAAGGGCACAGAAGGTGTGTGGCAGCCCAAGCCACCTCCAGCTGCCCTGAACCCAACTCACCCAAGTCTGTGCTGAGCCCAGCACACAGCCAAGGTAAGGCAGCAGCAAGCTGGGGGACCTGGCCTGTGTGTGCCTGCTCCAGACCTGTTTGTCACCCCTCCACAGGATCACAGCAATGGAACAAGCACTGAGGCTCCTCAAGGCAGAACTTTGCCCTCTCTGACTGCATGAATTAGATGCAGACCTTTTAAATCCAAATTATTATTCTTAATACTGTGGTGGAGTGAAACGAGGCAAGCAGTACCACACAGAGGTGAGAATAAGTAAGATCTCCCAGTCTCCAGTGGGATTTATTATGGTCATTTTTTACAGTCTTTTTGAGCCCAGCAGCCAAACCAACTGCACTCCCCCAGCACACGCAGAAACACATTTTCACAAGCAGTGAAAGACACCTTGAAAGACAAGCACTCCCTGCACTTGCAGCAGAAAGGAATTATGTGGCTATTCAGAAAACAGCATAATAGAAATTTAATTCTGCTGTTTTAAGGATTTGCTAACATCATTTGCCCAAGGAGAAAAATAACATCAGAGAGCAAAAGCATGAGCAGCTGGGTGTGATGGCTACACACATCCCTGCCTTTGCTCCAACAGATGTGACTTGGAAATGTCACACACCTCTCCTCCTGCAGCAGCTCTCTCCTGACTCCCAACAGCGCCGTGCAGGTAAGCAAACACGGAGGAAATAATGACAAGATGGAAAAGTAAATGAGGGAGAGAGGATCCCACGTTATGTAACACTGCATTTAAAGGATTAATTGGGACAGCCTGATAAGGATGAATTGAATGTGTGAGAGCTACAGTTTTTTTAATTGAGCAGCTTTTCTCCAGGGAATAGAGCTAAGTTTAAACCATCTGTCCAATTTCAGTGTCATTTGCCAAGGAAATTATTAAATATTTTAAGACTAAATCAAAATCTGGAAATCAAGGCAGGAGCCTAGAAATAAATGATTTTGGGGTTTGTTTTACGTGCAATAAAATGAAGTTCAAAGTTGGTGAATTTTAAATACCATTTCTCCCTCCCTCGTGCACACACACATAAGCTCGCCCACAGCCAAGTGAAACATTGAGACACAAGGCACTTTACAGCATCTGAGTGAGCCAAAGGCCCGTGTGCAGCAAGGGACCAGAAAAAAAACTGTGAGAATGGGTGGGACAGCATCTGCCACACAGGGAGAACCCAAAAAGGCACCTGGGGTGAAGGATCCTCTCATGGGTGCCTCAGGGGAAGACTGAACATGGAAGCACTGACCCCACAAAGTCATTTTCCAGGAGGCTGAGAGCATTTCTAAAGTCTAATAAAGGATCTGAGCTACAGCTGTTAATCACAAGGCAACTGAGGAAATAAGGGAATTCAGATGGTGGCTCATACGCAAAGCAACTCCTTCAGTAACCCTACATGTTCTGCATTCCCCATGGTTTCCACCCACTCCTTGTGTCCAGCTGTGAGGTGTTGACCCAGGCAAGAGAGAGGTGAGGGCAGAAAATAGAGCTACAGTGCCAGCATGTCCCTGAGCATCTGCTGGGGTAAGCCAGGTGGCCAGAGTTCATGTTTCCCTTCCAGTTCAGGGCATACTAGAAAGATTTTCCCTTTCTCGTCTTAGAGCTGAAAAGTATCCAGCAGTCAGGACTGGAAATAGGCCTGCTGAAAGGATTACCTGCTTGGAGTGGAGAAAGGTTTGTCGGGAAAGTCACTTAGCTCTCCTGACAAACACAGCACATTTCACTTAACCACAGTAGTCATGCTGTGCCCATCACTGAATGATGCTGGTGAGAGCTTGGTCATGATTCAATTTCAGATTAAGAAGCTTAAATTTCAGATGCTTACATTTACACTGAGCGTATAAACTCCCATCATAGTCTGTGGTGTTTTAGGGATCATTTTAGTTCTCTAACCAGAGTCACTGAGTGCCATTTGAGAGTTCTCAGGGTGTCTGCAGAGGGCTCTTGGGCGTGTCACAATGTCTGCACAGACCTGTGTTCTTCTAGAGACACCCTGGGACCTCCTGGGACCACTGAAGTGGTGAAAGGCACTTGTGCTTAGGACACTGAACCTTCTTCATGACAGCACAGACTTTCCTGTTCCACCTCAGAGCTCCGGAGCAGGGCTCAGCCCGCACTGCCCGCAGTGTCCCAGCAGGACACCAGCCCATGGGGTCACCTTTTCCATAGGGGATTTCCTCCTACTCCTGCACTGCTCCACCTTTAATGTGTAAAGCCCTGTGTTCTCCCAGACACAACAGCTGATAGAGGCAGACTTTCCCCCCACCTTGGGCACCCTTACACCACGCTCACTGTGGGTGAACAGAGGTGTTACGGTTGCACTGGAATTTAACCAGGGGCCAGTGGCACTAAAGATATTTCCATAAAGTCTTAAGTTGCAGCTCCAAGTATTAAAGGGAAAACCTTTGCTTTTATTTCCTCTTACTATAAAGGAAGTTTCTACCCTCTCTGCCTAGGAAGAAACGTGGAGAATATGAGGAAAGCAAACTGAACCAACGAAACCAAAGTGAGCATCATTAGTATTTTCCTCTAAAAACTGATGGGTTTTAACCCAAACTCATAATGGCCCAAGAATTCTTGCTCCTGGTAATGCTGTAGGAGAGGGACTAATCTCAGCTTTATCCAGCAATTGTCTGGTCTGTCACTGAGAGCTCATTTTCATGGCAATGAAGCAAAACAGGCACTTTCATCTCAGCAGGTGTCTCAGACACCATGTTAGATGTCGGATATAAAACTTCACTAACTCTGCACCTAGAAAAAATCATATCCTAGCTGATCACTGCTGCAAAATGATAATTGATGTTTTTTGATGTGTCATTAATCTGTTTTTAAGACATAAATGTTATTTTTGTAGGGCAGCCAGCTCCTTAACTTCATTTACAGATTTTTTTAATTTCTGGTTTTATCTTCCCTCAACAACTGGTGCACTTCCTAGTGTCCAGCTAATTACATCCATCAGCCTCCCTTTCACCCTTATTAAATATTGATTTGTTTAAACTTTTCACATCACCTCTTAACCAGAACTACTTCGTAACCAAAGTCATTTTTATCAATGAGAAAAATACCTTTTATTCAAGTATTCACATAATCCTTTCACATTTCTAATTTTTCTTCTTTGAAAATCAACCACTTACCAAGTACTCAGATTATGCAACCACTTGTGGAACTTACCTCCTGCTTGCACACCCAGGAAAAAAAAAACCTCACTATCTGTCCAGTGGTTTCTACACCATTGAAACAAGTCTGCTATTGACCTTCTCCATAGAACAAATAAAAGGCTTCCACTACGGAAAGAGTAATTTTAACTTATAAAACTGTATTGCAAAATTTGATAATGCATTGTAATTTTTAGGACTGCCAGGGCTATTGTGGGCAGCACAAGTTCTTGAGTATCTTGGCTGGAATGGTGAGGCATTAGAGAGTAGAGTAACCAAATTCTTAGCATATCCATTAGCATTTTCTTCTTGGTGAAGAAAATATATTTGCAAATATAGGAATTTTAAATGTGAGGGTATCTAATGTTTTTCCTTCCTTATGAAAAAAGTAGGCATTATTTTGTGTGCAGGAAAATATTTTCTGATAGAGAAGTTCTTTAACCACTGAATTTTTTTCCCCTTTTGACAATATTATTTATTTCCAACCCAACTTTCAATTTAATGGAGGAAATTAAAGCTGCATTTCTTCCTGGTAAACTTAAAATAAATGAGAAATGTTCAGATAAAAACAATCTTCATAGAATTATAAATCATATTTTCTTCTGCTATTGCAAAATGTGTTGAAAAATAGTCTAAAATAACCCAGGTACAACCAGTCTGTGTGTCTATTTTGAAACAAGATTATTGGATATTTTTTCCTCTTTGTTGAATTATAATTTCTACACAAAATCATAGCTTCTGCAGGCTAAGATTAAATTTCTTGCTAGAGCTATTTCAGAGGAAAACTACAGAAAAAGGAAGAAAGATATGACTGAACCAGATTCTGCAGTTCTTTTTTTTTCCCCCCCAGTAATTTCTATCTTATCTTTAGAGGACTTTGTTGTTGAAAGACAACAAAATGAGAGAAAATCTATGGCTGTGGGCTGACCCCTCCGAACTGCTGACCAAAGTAAAATCACGGGCCCTGGTGCAAGCAGCGAGCACCAAGAAAACGTCTGCAAGATTTTCGTCAGAGCAAGGGACTGGAACGTTCTGGAGGTTCCCCCCTGCAGCGGGAGGGGCCCTGGGGTGGGAACATGCCCTAGGACATATGGGTTTTCCCCTGTTCCCTGGACACATGTACCCCAGTTCTGGTCCTCACTGGCCATTTCAAATGTACCCCGGCCCTGGGAATCCCGTACTTAGGTGGATGTTCCCATGATTCTTGAGTAGTCTGTGCTGGAGCTCCCAGCCATGAGGCTGGGAGAATAAAGAATATTGATGAACATCCACGCAAATATCGTTCCCTGATTCTTTCCACGGGCAAATCTGTCTCCCGGGAGGGTTGCAGGAGACCCCACTGCAACAGGGCATGTCCTTGGTGGTTGGTCTAGGGGGACCGGGCACCCCTTCCCAGGGCTTCCCCAGTAGCCACAATTTCACTTTTTGTACCAGCTGTGCTTAAATAATTACAGCCTGTTCCAGGCTGGACCACTACTGATGTGGAACTGGGGGAAGAGAGTGGAGGAAGGCTGTAGGAACACTGGAGCACAGGTCTTACCAGGAGCAGCTGAGGGAGCTGGGAGTGTTTAGCCCAGAGAAAAGGAGGCTGAGGGCAGACCTTATCTACTGATAGGTAGATATCCTTTCTATCTGAAAGGAGGTTGTAGCAAGGTTGGGGTCGGCCTGTTCTCACAAGTAGCAAGTGATTGTACCAGAGGAAATGGCCTCAAGCCGCACCAGAGGAGGCTTAGATTGGACACTAGGAAAAATTTCTTAACTGGAAAGGCTGTCAAGCATTGGAACAAGCTGCCCAGGGATATGGTGGAGTCACCATACCTGGAGGTATTTAAAGATGTAGTACTGAGGGACAAGGGCTTAGTGGTGGAATTGACAGTGCTGGGCTAATGTTTGGACTTGAAGATTAGCTTTCTTTTCAGCCTAAATGATTCTGTGATTCTCTGACTCCATGTTCTTATGAAAATAAAAGGGAATTGAGAGCCCAAGACTCATATCACCAAACCACCTTGCCAGCCACTAAAAAGCTGTTTTACATATTTGGTTCAATTCATTGTTTTAATTTTCAAACTCCAGCTGCAAACAGCTTCAGGACATGGCTGGTGGAAAACTTCTCAAGCCCGCCAGACCACCATGGGACATTGTGCTGGGCAGCCACACAAAGAAAAAGGGGCTGTGGTTAGGGTTTGATAATACACCCTGCATTGGCTGCTATATGAGATGTTGCCAAGAAAAACCCAAGGCCCCTTCATGTCTCCATAGTAGAAGAGATACTGCTGGTCAGCAGAAATGAGACTGGGAAGCACTGGCTCAGGGCCCCAGCACACGAACAGCCCTGCTCTTTAAGCTGAATCCTGTGACATAGGGATTTTATTGAAATAACCTTCTTGGATGGTAATGGCACTAAAAGGGGAAGGAGTAACATCTCCAACAGCAGAACCAGCAAGCAGCTTCCCTGGGTTCTGCTGCAGCAGCTGCAGACCACGTGCTGGAGGGACCTTCTGTGCAGCCACAGGCTGTGGGCCCTGACCAGGGCTGCACCAGCATCTCCAACAAGGGAATGTATCTGGGTGCAGCTTTCTTCTAAACTCTGTCTCCTCTGTCAATCAAAAGTCAACATGTGTCCTACAGCATCCTCTCATTGCTTGCAAGTTATTCCATACAACACCACAGATGAATCAGTTCTGGCATGGAAGAATCACAGACAGCACAGACCCCCTAAATAAAGATGGTGCATTGTCTGTTGTGACTTGCTAAAGTAGGTTAAGCATCTCTTCTCCTAAGGCAAGAGGGTATTCATGACTACAAAGCCTGTGGTGTTGCTGATATTACTGTCCATTGTCATACACATCTGTCCAATACCCAGAACTCCTCAGATCTTTTTCTTCTGTAGTGCGAAGGTGTGGGTTTGTAGTTTGTGCACATCATTGTAGAACTGCAGGCTAAACAACTGAAAAGAACTCAAACTGAGGAGCTCTGAAGTGGTGCTGCAGAAGAGTCTGCACCAGACATGACCCCTCACTGCACTCTGCAAGCTCACCCCTCCTTTACACGAGTGTCCAGGGATCACATTGCAGCTCACCAAAGCAGATACCTCCCCCCAGATGCCTCTGCATTGCTGAACTAGATAAGTTTTGTCCTGAGTATCTCATGCTCTATCCAGTTCTATAAACCCCCATTCACTTCAGCAGCTTTCAGGCAGGACACATTTTCTTCCAGCTTTTTAGGTCCTGACTGATATTTGTGAAAAGTTTTGCTAACCCGAGAAGCAGCAGGGGAAGGGATATGGAGGAGGGAAATTAATGTTAGTACAGAGATGTTCTGCACGACTTCAAGACAAAAAATAGCCAGGAACACTTTTAAAGAGACACAGCTAATGCAATGGTCTTGAAATAAAAGCAGAAACGAAGGCAAAAAGCTAGCATGAATTGAGGAAGTTGTACAGTTGGGAATTAGCAACTGCAGCTGAATCTCTACTCTGAGAGAAATTTTGCTGGAGACTGAAGACTGAAAGACTGGAAGACTGGAAACTGAGACTGAAATAAGTGCTGTAACTTAATTTCAGTGCTCCAGAAAGCCAGTGGCAGTCAGAACTTAATCTGCCCAGGCCCAGTACACTTACATACTTTTACATACTGCCTGCTGTGTTTGAAGGGTGACCCCTACATCCTCATACTCCTACCCAAAACAGAGGGATAACATTGTCTTCACTGAGATCAGGAAATAATTTATCATTAACTTGGACCCAACTCCAACCCTAACACCTGCCTTGATGGCAACAGAGCCCCACTTGAGCAGTTCAACTTATCAATTTTTTGTGCCTGAGTTGAACATCTCATCAGAGGAGGACCTAACCTGGTGTCTGCTGCCTCCCTCAAGCAATTAACACATCCACTATGGGGAATGTTTGATAGGAAGAATGTCTTCCTTCTTCAGGAGAGAAGAGGTATGACTGAGATGCTTTGCTAAAGGCACAAAATGTACCCAAGGTTGTTCCACAATGACAATCTGATGTCTTCCAAAGACCTCCAAAAATATGGTTTTCAAAGGGATCTGAAAATGATCCCTACTTCACATAATATTTGGGAGTAACATTGCTGTTGAGAACAGCCTTTAGCAATACTACTTTAAATGAAAGAGCAAATGAAAATTAAATGCAAAAATAATCAGCATTTAATGCTCTCTTTTATGTACTTATCTTTTTTGAGTAAAGTTTCGTGTGATGGGTTTAAAACTAGATCTAGACTGTGCCTCTCATGCATCAGACAGGCTAACTATAAGATACTGAGACACTTGAAAGTCAGAAATGTAGGTGATGCTGATAACATCTTCAAATAGTGCAATAATAGCGTTCAGTCACTCAAGGTCTTTCATTTTTGGAACTGCCCCATATGAGCGTGACATTCATTAGTTCAAGCCTGTATCGTGCTACAGCAGTTTGAAAAAAAGAAGTCACTCAGAAGAGTATTAAAAATTTCATGAAGGAGTCTTTCCCTCAGGCATTTCTTTCAAGGTCAGAAAGCCTCGCTCTTGTTCTTTCTGCTGACATGAAAACATTTGGAGAGATGATGTGACATGAGGACCCACACCTAATCCTGATCTTCAATTTTGAAAAACCTTCATCTTCACACTCTATTCAAGTGTGACTTTCTTTGATCTCCACAAAATTAAGAAAATTACGTGCCCTGTTCCCAGGCATGCCTGCTGTAGGATGCCCACATAGAAAACTTCTCAGGGACCAGCAGAACCTCATGAATAAAAACTTCTCCAAATCCTCCTTCAGCCAAACCTGAAGGAAACATTTATGACAGTTGAAAGGTATGATAAGGGTTGCATCTCTCAGCTTCTCTCTTTGCTTGCAGCAGAGCAAAGTTCACTTCGTTTGTGGTGAGGGACTTTGTCCCCCCAGAGGCTCCCATGCAGGACCAGATCCCAGGGAACACGCATTGCCTGGAGCAGATACTCCACTCTCCATCCCAAGCCCCAAGCCCCTGCTCTCCCCATCATCCAGCCCTTGGAATCCTCAAACCAACGTTTGCAGCATTCAATCTCAAGGATCATTGGCAACATCAAGAGGAGAAACACACCCATTTGGGTTCCTCTGTCAGATAAAGCATGGCTATGTCACTTTCAAGTATCAAGACTTCCAAAACTCTGTGAAAATATGATTATGGAGTTCTGCATGTTCTATCAACATTAAAAACAGAGCTTGTCAGTATTTTATGACTTTTCCTTCCTGTCATCTCTAGCCTTATTTCTTCTGAAATAAAAGGGCATTTCTTATAGTTCAGATGTGTTCTTAAAAAAAGTTCGGTTTTCTGATGACTAAGTTTATCAAAACCACACAGTAAAAAGGAAAAAGATTTTGAAAGCATCGGTGTGATTTAGGTACCTAAATCCTGCTCTGTAATAATGATGAAGACTCTGTTCTGCCAATTCATCAAATTTGGCTTCAGGGCTCCTACAGGAACACAGGAGTTTCGGGAGCAAAAACTACCCCATCAGTTTGGCACAAATCCACCTCTAAAGTTTTATATTCCTTAAAAATTTTTTGATAATTTTATACCTGTATTTATTAGACTGCAGCTGAGTACAACCTGCCCAAACCCTAAATTCAGACAGGAATGGTCTCTCTTAAAGCCAGCACAAAAATTTGAGGTCGATGCAGCCCATGCCATGTGCTCTGGCCGGTTTGGGAGCAAAACCGCATTCCCAGCAGGCTCTGACAGACAGCTGGCAGTGCCCAGTGCCCTCTTCCCTCTGCCATCCCCAGCTTCTCATGTTTGCAGTTTGATGTCCCCTCTGGTTGTACAGACAAAAGTTTTCACGGGACTATGATGGAGCCAGGATCATGGAAATGGTCTGGGGTTTCCAAAAGAGAAAGGCAAAGGATCTCCAAGAAGAAAAATAAATATCCATTTTTGGGGGCTTATTAGAGTTCATAGCATAGCCCTACAAATAAGAAGAGCATCAAGAAGAGAGGAAGAAGTGACAGGACTCTTCTCTGGGGGGGGAAAAAAAAATTTAAAATTGTAGATGGCAATCCAACCTGACCTTACTGAAAATCAGGAGGACCTAGGCTCCCCTCTAAGGCTTTTCCCCGCTCCCTCAGGTGCACACCCTTGATGTCACCTGCTGCTGCTTGTGTCCAGAGCTCCAGCTCCACAGCAGGGCCAGCTCTCCCTGCAGGCTGCCCCCAGCACAGGCAGCCCAAGCTCAGCCAGCATTCAGCGCACACTGTCACTGGCATTTTGACTTATCTCATACAGGGAAGAAAAATACCCTAAAACAAAGCCCCAAACCAGTGGAGTTTTGTTGCTATGTTGTGGCAGGATTCCCTTATGGCATAACAACATGTAGGATGTGCAAGGAAGTGATTGAGTCATCATTCCTGGAGGTATTTAAAAGATATGTAGATGTGGCACTTGGGACATGGTTTAGTGGTGGACTTGGCAGTGTTGGGTTAATGGTTGGAGTCAGTGACCCTGGAGATCTTTCCCAATTTAAATGACTCTATGATTCTAAATTCAAAGCTTTCTGCAAGGTTGGGAATTTCATAACCACACCCTTGTGGCAGGAATATCCAATAGGGCTGAGCTCTCAGTGCAGTCTTTCCCTTGTGTGAGCACATCAGAGCAGCTCTTCCATACCTACCCCTGCCAGGACAGTGCAGCTTTGAGACCATCAACCACCGCCCCTCTGTAAAACATAACTGAAATTAGCCTTTTTGTGCATGTGCAGGGCCTCTTCTTTCCGAGCAAAATGACAGATGCTCTGGCAGAGACTGCAATTCTCAGCTTCATTTCCATAGGAGGTCAGCCTAAAATCTTGTGTAGAACAGTCCAGCCAAGCACAAAAAGGTGACAGACAGTCACAGTTTGTGCAGTAGACAGCTGGGCAGCCAGGATTGGCCCAAGGAGCTCCCCCCATCTTCCCATAAAGTATATCCAGGAGGGTCCTGATGCTTCTTGAGTCCTGGGCCAAATCACAGAGCTGCAGCCAGGCGCAGCAGCCCCCAAGAATCATGATCAAGACCAAAAGAAGCCTCCTCTAGTGAGACCGATGGCTATGACTTGGTCAAGTGATGGATGTGGACACGTGCCCCAAGCTGCTGCACACAAGCTGTGGAGATGCGGGGAAGCTCAGAGCCCGTGGGGACTCAGACAGGTCCCCAGCCACGCTGCACACAAGGAGGAAGGACTGGAATGGGTGGCAGATGAAGAGCAGCCTGACAGAACACAATGCCATGCCCTAGGATAGCTTGGCAGCACTCAGACACAAGTCTCAGCTTTGCTGTTTTACTGGGCACAACCCAGGAAATCCATTTACTCTCCTGCTAATGCTCATTTTATCACCCTCTAATTTTATGAGAACTTCATAACACAGAAAGCCCCTGCACTGTGTATGCAGAAGGCTTCAGTGCTGACCTTTAAGGCTAATGGCTCTGTCTGCATTTTAGATATTTGGACTTGTACACTTAAAGCCAGATCTTGGGCTGACAAGCATCGTGAGCAATATTGGTGGCATTCCCAGCAGGCCAAGCAGAGTTTCAGTCAGAGGTGTGCAGGGAGTTTGTGTGGGGATGGAGCCAAGGGAGCTGTCCTGTCCTGGGATCAGGATGCTTCTAAAATTTCAGTAAAGGAAGATGCCGCTGCTAGCTTTTGGGCAGCAGTAGCTTTTTCAGCTACAGTGGCAACATCTGAAAAGCAAAAGGACCACAGAATCTACACTGGCTCAGCGCTCACCACCAGTTTCATTTCCTTCCTTGTAACACTCAGGCAAGATGCTGAAGTAAACTGTCCAAGCAGAGTTTTCTGCCAAGTTCAGAGTTCAGGGATGCAAAGTCTTCTTGGGATGAAGTACCACAGGACTGAGGCTGCTGCCATTGACACCATCAGCCTCATCTCCAGTGGCAGTCCATCGCATGCCCTGACCCCTTGTGTTTTCATACCCCAGTAGAGCCTACAAGCCCTGTGTGCACTCACTGCCAAACACAAGAAACTGGTGCTCCAGGGAACTTTCAAAACAGAAAGAACACACAAGACAGGAGAATAACATTAAATGACTGTCTTGTCCACAGCCAGCCTGGCTTCTGAGCATGGTGCTTCATAATCACTAAGTTATGATTAGGAGTTAAGTTTACCTTTTCATGCACCTTGCTGTGCACAGTCTTACAAAAGCCAGTGTAATTGATTTCATCATACTTTCATCATCTTACTAGTAAGATATATGAGTGCTCATATCCTCTGCTGGACCAGCATAACCTTGGGCATTAGGTGACTACATAGCTGAAGGGAAATAGGAACTTTCATTACCTGAAAGGAGACTGATGTTTATATTAAAGTCCCAAAATTAAAGTAGAATTTTGGCACTACAGTTGTGTTTTTCATCGAACCTTCATGCAGATGGAAATCTTCATATAGTATAAAGCTGTTTCAGAGACCCACACAGAACAGAAAGCACTTTAAATCTGCACAGAAAGCCTTAGAAGCAACAAAGACCTGGTCAAAGGAAAAGAAAACAAAAAAAATAGGCATTTTCCCTCACATCTGACTACAACAGCCAGATCCCAAAAGCAATTTTCAAGTAATTTCATGGAAACATTTATTGTCTCCAGTAAAGTATTTGCAGACAGCGAAACCTGGAATGGCTAATAGGCACTTGTCCATGATCTGCATCTAAGGAGTTGCCTATTATTAGTTAATGAGCAGACATCAATTCAGGGTTCTAATTTTAGCACCAACACATGCCAGGACCTGGAAACAAAAAGAAACAAAGAGAAACAGTCCAGGACTGAATAAAAAAAGGATGTTCTGCTGCCTTTCCACCAGTTGTAGAAACCGTCCCACCTGCCACATCTCTGACACCAGTTTAGTGTCCTGACAGCAGCAGTCATACCATGGCGTGGAACAGAAACACAGACATGGCAGTCACCCCAGAGATCAGCTAGTCTGCATCTCTCTCCCTCCTGAAGGCAAGCACAGGTCTCCTCTAGCAGATCCTGATCCACCTCTAAAGCTCTGCAAAAGCAGTGCTGCTACTAGAGGTTCCCAAGGGCTGGGGCCATGTCTTTGGATAGCTCTTCCTCGTCTAAACCAGGACATCCTTCAAGAGCAAAAGACTTCACTGTCAGGCTGGAAAGACCCAACAACACAGTTCTGTGAGATGTATGTGACGCTGTGAAGAAACAGTGGATTGGTACTTGGTGCTGCAAGGACTCCACACCCAGCAGGGAACAAGTATCCAGCAGTGTCAGCCATGGTAAGGCCCCTACAAATACATAAGAGAGGTCTTAAACACTGAACCATAGCAGCACAGCTTCAGCTCTTCAGAGGGTTTGGCACATTTACCCATGTTTGGCATCACAGTTCCTCATCAAACATGGGCAGGCCCTTAACTGGTGTCCAGAGAAAACAAAAGCTGAACATGGCACTGTGACATTGCCACTTTTCACTTAGCAGGCAGGCAATTATTCTCATGCTTAATTGTATCTGATGAATGACACTCACAGGCCCCATGCTGTTTAAAATGTGACATATTTTATTTATCATAGCAGCTTCTACAGTTCTACAAATGGATGACACACAATCCATTATCATTTTGGAAGCATTATTATTCACACAAACATGTCCCAGAACCTTAGAAATTTTTTTTATTCCTCTTTTTTTCTACATTCCTTTTAAATTCAGAATGCAAATTCACTATCTTGCCAATGAGATCTCCTCCTCCTCACCAACCCAAAATAAATTAGAGAACAAGCTGCTATCTCTAAAAGCTTTATAAATAAAACATACAGCACACACACACATAAAGGCTACAATTTTAGAGTACTTTTGTATCCTGGATGGATTTAGAGATGTCATTGCAAATGCACAGATGCTGCCAGTCACGGGAGCTTAACAAGCGCTATGAGGTTTGACATCCCATCAGACTGCAGCCCTTTGTGGCAGCTGAGGCCTCCCAGGGCAGAAAGTAACATGACAATTGCTTCTATCAAAGAGAGAAAATAATGGCAGCCACACCGGCAGATATATCAAGGGATAAAACTAAAATTACTCTTTCCTGGCTCAACTAAATAAAGAATTATGACAGTTCAAAAGAATGTTAAAAGTTTTCTTGAAGTGGCTAAATCACACTATTCCAAGCTGTCAGTGGAAACATTTGCTTTTTTCTTTACCTCGAAAAGGAAATACATTTAAAAAAAAAAAAGGAAAAGAAAATTGCTCAGTTTGAGTTTTGATTTTTCTCCTTTTTTTCCAACCAAAACGTACAAAATATGAGGCCAGAACTAGAAAAGAAAGTAGTTCCAGAGCTAAGAAATCCTGCTTGCTCTACGAGACTGTGCTGGTTTCTAGCTCAATTAACACAAAGCTGCTGTTCAGGCATCGCCCATCTGTCGGTGATGCCCACAGGGGATGGCTGCCGGAGGTGGCCTGGCAGAGACCGAGGCTGCCCTAAAGTTTCCTTCCCACGGCATCTAACGCAGCCTGAACACCGACTCAAAGATCTCCGTGGCTTCCAGCCCTCCAGCTCGGAGACTAAACAGGCAGAAAAGGTGAAAAAAGGAAAAAAGAGAAAAACTGGAGCAGGAGGAAAATACTACATTCCAAACTGAATAGCTTGAAACTTTTTAACCCATGTTTGGAAAAATTTGATTACATCTACCAAAGCAGTCCTTCTATGGCACCAGCACCCAGTGCGGGTGAGGAGGCAGCTCCCTCACTGCCTGCCCAGGGATCACAGGGACTGGCCACAGGATCTCTGTCTGATTCCAGCACAGAGCAGGCAGAGAAGTATATGAGCACCCCTGAGCAGCTCTGTGAAGGGAGGTGGCCCTGCATCAAGCCTGAGGTAAGGAGTCTGGGACAGAGGTCTGCAAAAACCTCTGTCTGTCCATCTAGCTCACTATATAAGTCTCCAAATAATCATCTTCCTTTCTTTAGGGCTTAAAAGGCTCCCAAGGAATCAAACAGGTGGATTCAACAGCCAAAATGGGTTCTGCAGACAAGTGGCTGTCACAAAAGCTGTTTTTCTAAGCCGGATCACAAGTGTGGTTAGCTTCAAGTGCCACAGTGGCCACTAAAAAGCTGAGACAAAAAGAGTCATGCTGGACGTTTTAAAAGGTTGGATGTGTTTTAAACATTTTTGAGGTCTGGTTCTTTGGCTCTGCTCCTACAGAAAGCTCTCTGTTAGACTTCCACCTGAGCAGGTAACACAGCTTAATGCATTAGCTCCACTCAGCATGAGGCACAGATAGAAGCCTTGCAGGTCTCTGCCCACCCAAGGTGATGTCTGACCCCCACGGCAGCTTGCCGAGCTGGGACGGGCTGGGAGGCTCCTTGGGAAGCCCCAGCCCTGACTAACCTCCTGCAAAGGGAAGCATCTGCCCTCACTGGCATTTCTCATGAAACAGGATACACACAAACTTCTTACCATTTTTTTCTGCCCTGAAAAGGGAAATTTCATTACCCATGTGGGTGTCTGAGTTTTTGGAAAATGCTAAGCTGCTGGCCTTAGTAAAGGCCCACAGTAAACAGACATAAAAAACACTTCTTCACTCCCATTAGGCTCACTAACCTCCATTTTCACTAACCTCAATTTTCACTGCATTTCCCCTGCTCTTGTATGGGAAAAAAGTGAAGGACACCAAGCTGACCTTCAGGACTCCCATGCAGTATCTCCAAACTGTTCTCCCAACTTGTTTTGCTCAGCTCCTTTGCAAAAAGGGGCAGCCCCAGCCTCCTTTCACAACCCCCCTGTGGTGTCAGCCACAGGGGTTCATCACACCCTGTGTCTGCTCTGCTTTTTGGCAGCAGAGGCCACTTTTTCCTACCTGCCGTTTACTGTTGTTCAGTAACCAGGACACAGCTGGGTCTTGGCTCACCAGGCAAGGCTGTCACGACATGCAGACAACTGCAGCACTACAGCTTAAAGCCAGAGTCCAAGGGAAGGTGGCAACAGGCAAGGCAACAAAGGAGAAAAGCTGCCATCCTGTGATTTCAGTGATTCATAGGAGTCATTTTAGTCAATTCACTGGTTAATGACTTAGCAGCACTGGCAAAAGGTCAAATCACAAATGGGTAAGAGCATTTCTCCAAAGCAATCACTTATTTCGCTGTTTCCAGCTCTCTATTTCAACTTGAAGAGCAGCACTAAAAAGGAGAGAGAAATCAGCTTTCTGTCTAAAGAAGACTTGTGAGAAACCACAAGTGCCAAGAATGTTTCCTCTCCACCCTTGTCTCTTTTCATACCAGCCCAGTTCCTAATCTGCTGCAGCTGCCACTTCTTCAGGGGTGAAAAATATTGTAATACACATTGCTGAATGTTGCAGAAACACTGAAGAGCAACTGGAGATCAATTAAATAGCCTTATCCTTAAGCAGCAACATGTTGAAGCGCAGGAAAGGCAAGCGATAACCAGCAATGGGTCAATGCTATGCACTAGCTTCATGAAAATATACCCGTAAAAATAAATCCTGCTGAAGTACAGCTGATGTTTTATCCTATTTGCATGTGATCTTCATACAACTGGTGGTAACAAGATGACAGAAAAAGGCAATAGGAAAACATGGTATTAATTATGCAAACTCCTTGGTTCTAAGTCCCAAGCACATCAAAACATCCACACCATAAGAGATCAGGAGAATTCGAAGAAAGTAAAAGCTTGTCAGCTCCTGTCCTTCCCTCCCAGAGGGCAGGAGACAACTGAGGCAGCACTCTGGGATCTGTCCCTCTGGTTCTTTGACCATGCTGCCCCAGAGGGGTCATCTTCCATTTCAAAATCATCTTTTGCCACTCCTCTCCCTTCAGACATGGTTTATTAAAAGACATACTAGAGGAAGACTGACATGGACATAGGACAGGAAGAAAGCATGGAGGAGCCCAGATATTCTTAGCTCTGACAGGCCTGTGGGGACATCTCTAGGTGGGACTCTGAAACAGACAGAGCAGCAGATGGTGATAGCAGCAGATAAGAGAAGTCCGCTCATCACTGCCCTCTCCATATTTGACTGAGGCATTTAGTGAGCATCCATCCCAGCCATCCTGGATGCTATTTCTACACGTCCTCCCACCTGTTTCCACCAATCCTGAATCCCTCAAGTATTTTGTGTATTGTTGCCATTTAACCCCAGCCAGCAGCTCAGCCCCACACAGCCTCTCACTCACCCTCACCAGTGGCATGGGGGAAGAGAATTGAAAGCATGAACATGAGAAAACTTGAGGCTTGAGATACAGGCAGTTAATAGCAAAAGCTACATGCACAAGCAAAGCAGAACAAGGAATTCATTCACCTCTTCCCATGGGCAGGCAGGAGTTCAGCCTTCTCCAGAAAAGCAGAACTCCATCACACGTAACACAAGGCTTCAAAGAACGAACACCATCACTCTATATGTCTTCCCTTTCCTCCCTCTGCCCCCAGCTGTACATGCTGAGCATGAGGCCATATGGTCTGGGATATCCCTGGGGTCAGGTGGGGTCAGCTGCCCTGGCTGTGTCCCCTCCCACTCCTTGTGGCCCCCAGCCCCCTCACTGATGGGGTGAGGAGCAGAAAAGGCCTTGGCTCTATGTGAGGCCTGCTCAGCACTAGCAAAAACATCCTGGTGTTATTAACCTTGTTTCCATACAAACCCAAAACACAGCCCAATACGAGTAAGTGTGCAGAAAATTGTGTTTTGATGCGACAAAGGCACTTGCTTTCAAAAACAAATAGGACTGAAATGGTTTCCTTTTTCAAAACCATCTCAGCTGTTTAAAACCATCCTAATTTACTGATGTTCACTCTATTAGAGGTATCCTAGGAAGGGCTGGGACCTCAAATAGGATTACATCTGTAATGAGGTGAGATAACATACTACACATGCGAGCTTTTTACCATAGGTGGGGTTAATTTCAACCCAGGACAGAATTTCATGGACTTACATTCCTACATGACCTTTTCCAGTTTCCAAGAAAACGGTTCTCTTTCATGCTGCCTTTTTTTCTTATTATTAACTGAACAAACTTGAGTGATTGGGACATACAACATGACAAGAAAATAAAGACAGTTTGAGATGAGCATTTTTCATTTGCACTGCTCTGCTGGATTACACTAAGACTGTTGACCTTATTAAGATTCAGGTTAACAGCCCACTTCAGAAATATCTACATGTGCACCTGAGTGTTAAACTAAATGCTTGGAAGACGTATTAAATCAAATGAAGATTGATAGCTTGTTGTTTCTATCCTACCAGTCATTCAAGCACCGCTTCCTTCTGCATTATACATGAAATAGAGAAAACTGACAAGGGTGTTTCTCATGGCTGCTCTCCCTTCAAAGCACACCTATCTTTACACAGGTACCTTTGTTGCAAGGCCACCTTTTTAGTCTTTGCTTACACAAATCTAGCACAATGCACTGTGGCAATGTGTGTTGTGCATCATCTACTGCAAACCAAAAGCAAATGTGGGCTTGAATTCAGTCCTTCCTACTTGCAGAGGTTATAACCCTCAGATCAGCCCCACCACTTGCCCTAGGAATCAAATTTGAAAGAGGAGACAGGACCTGAGAGGCAGAAG
The DNA here is from genome assembly GCA_013400655.1 of Mystacornis crossleyi. Taxonomy (NCBI): domain Eukaryota; kingdom Metazoa; phylum Chordata; class Aves; order Passeriformes; family Timaliidae; genus Mystacornis; species Mystacornis crossleyi. The sequence goes on along the minus strand of VYZQ01022640.1, from coordinate 43,327 downwards.
CTCTGAACTACATGCCTTTCAAGGACAATCTGGATTTATTTTTAACTTACTCAGTCACAGACCACTTAGATAGCCAGTACACCTATGAGATCCTCCAGAAATCCCTTCCCACCATGCCACCTGGGATGCAGTTTTATTAAAGGAGCCCAAAGAACTACCCCTCCACCTCTGTTTGCCCCTGGCGAGCCAGGAGCAATGACAGGGAGTGGGATTTACCAAGACAGACATGCATTTTACTACATCAGTAGTCAAAATTTTGCCTAAACCTCCGCCCAAATCTTCCTCCTCAACCCAGACATATCCTGTGGGTAGGGACCACAACCATTTCTGGTTCTCCTTCTCAACATCCTCAGCAGCAGAAATGGACTCAGGACAATAAAAGTGTTGCCTTAATTCAGGTTGTCTTCCCAGATCTCCCATGACTAATGGTTGCTTTTCCTGATTACAGGAGGAAAGAAGATATTCATTCCAGCTGAATCAGACACTGTAAAGGTCCTCAAAAAATCATCTAGGTGATCCCACCAAGACAGGGAAGCACAGAATCCTAGCCTGTCCCTGGTACATGTTCATGTAGCTTGTTCTTGAAAACGCTGCTGATGACTGTTTATAACCTTCCCAGATGATTTATCAATGCATTCCTCCCTTTCTAGTTAAAATGCTCTTTCTTCACCCACTGTAAAAATTACTCCACCCAAGCTGAGGTGCTCATGGACAACACCATGACCTGGTGACTGCTGGCTTCTGACATACCACTTTCCCCTCATTCACTCCATAATTTTTTTCAGTGCCAAACTATGGCAGCCTCATTCGCCATCCAGCTCTTACTTGACTGATCCTTTTTTCCATCATGTTGTATCAAATGCATAACATATTTTGTTTTCCTTTTTTAAGCTCTTCTTTGCCTGTTCTGCTTCTCCCATACTGTCTCTTAGACACCAAGTTTGCAATAAAACTTTTTAAATCCTACATTAACCTCTCCTTGCAAATCTCCTGTGCCCCAAAGCAGAGGGATTGTTCTGGCAGGGAGCTGGTGGCTGGTATTGATTCAGTAGCATCACTCTTGCTTTGCATCCTCCTTTTGCTGCACCAACCTGCCCTATCTCATCTTAAAGCAGGCATTAGGGTCACGATACAATTGCTGTGCTTAACAAGCCTCCTTCAGGCCCCAGTAATGATCTGAACTACTCACTTCAAGCCTCTGGGACACGTGTAGCAATTAGATTTCACGTGTGCCTCTAAATAAAGGTAAATTATTCCATGTTTGCCATGGATAAAAGCAAACACATGAACAAGACCAGAGGGTAAGGAGCAGGAACTTGTTATGCAGCAGTCACTTGAGTCTGAGCCCTTGCTCTTGGCCAAAAGAGGTCTCAAGCTCTTTCTCCCCTGCAGCACCTTATGAATGGGGTCCAGCTGCCTTGAGGCAACTGCAACTAAAAGTACTCTCCAGAGGAGCAGATTTCCTCTGACAAAGCATTTCTGTGTTCCCCTATATTACATTCTTATCCATGAATAAATGCAGCAGGCTTATCTCTGTTACTCTGTGTTTGCTTTAACAACTAGCATGAAGCCTGTATTTATTACCCAAATCCTGTTTCTAAATCTCACTCCTAGATAAAGCAGTAATGACATGGCTGCTCTCCTCAGATTGCCCCACAGCTTTTCTTTCTTTCATAAGGGAAAAAACCTACCTCTACCCCGCCCCAAAATATCTGCTGCCATTCTGCCATCTGACATTGCTGCCAGAAACATCCTGGATTGTCCCAAGTTGCCGTCGTTCCTGGGAAATCAACATAAAGATCACAGTGACTTCCCAAAGCAGATGCACAAAGTGCATGTCTCCATTTACCCAAAGACTGGAAAAGACTATGGTTATCTCCCCAAAAGTGGCAAAGCCACATCTGGAGTCTCACTGAGAGACACTCTGAAGTAGCAGACAGCAGTCTCTCAGTACGTATGGGAGGGTCTGACTAAGAAAGCTGCTCAGGTTTGTATAAGCTCTGAGTGTCTTAAGTAGAGTAGAGTCTGGTAATCACACCAGAATAAGCTCAAGACTTTCCTTTTCTGGTAAACTACTTGGCTCAGGGAGTGATGCTCTCCCAGTGATGCTCCTGCACTTCCTTCCAAACCCCAGAAGAGCAGTGCTGTCTACAAGTAAGAGAGATGTTCTGCTCAAGGAAAGATGTAGGAACATTGTTGAGATGAGGAAAAAAAGCTCAGAAAGCCAAAAATATATTAAAAAGGAGAGCAGCCAGGAGGTTTCCAACAGGTACAAGCTCAAATGGCTTTTAAAGCAGTTAAAAATTGTCCTCTCGTGGCTCTAATGAGAGCAGCAGAGATCAGTTCCCAGTTGCTCACCAGATTACTACTTCTTCCTCAGCAAGGAGAGCAGTCTGAGAGAAGGTTAAAATCTGCTTCAAACAACAACCATCTGGTTATGTCAGACCAGGGGACCTGGTCAACCTTGGCAGGAGCACACAGCCAATGGAGCAGCTGTCCCCAGCACCCATCTGCCCTCAGCCATAGGCTGCTGTAGCAGCCGATGGGTGAACACCTCAGAGGGAGCTGCGCCAGGAGATCCAGCCCACAATCCCGGCTCGCCCAGGGACAGTATCTTACCAGGCTCCCAGTACCACACTTAGCTGGTCAGTCACCTCCTGTGAATGTCACCCTGCACTCAACTCCACCTCTTACCCCCTTTGAAGCTGTCTGCTCCCTCCAATCCTTCAGCGTAAGAGCTCATGTAATCAGTCCCTAAACCTGGTTTAGTCAAGTGATCTGGATTAGCTTGAAAAAGAGAAAAAAAAAATGTTCTGTCTTGGTTCAGGTTTTTTTTTACACCCCTAACCCACTCATTTTGACCATCCAAAGCTTCTGGACAAACATACATGAGATAGGACAGCTGGGAACCTTTGGAAGGTGATCAGGGATATAAATGGAGCCTAATAACAACTGGAAGCATGTCAGGCTCCCACAGAGCAGAAGTCTCAGAGCCACAGGGGTCTCAGATGCAACACTCCAAAGCAGTAGTGTTGTGCTGGAAGCTGTTAATTAAACACAGTTTATTTTGGCTTTCAGTGATTCACACAGATTTAAAGCCAGACTGGTTAAAGCAGTCATTTTGCAAGAGCTGTGCCATCCATGTAGCTGCCTTTAATTACAAGCAGCACCAGAGAAGCTCTTTTCTACTATCAGTTTTCTCATCAGTGTTACTTTGGGCAACACTCTTTAATGAAATACAACTGCATTTTGAAAAAGAGCTTTTGTGGGGATTTTTAGACCAAATACCTGGATGCTTCTAGAAGCCCAACTTGGTACCAATTAAAAAACAGGGCAGTGTGACCCAGAGAATTCAAGGAAATGTCATCGCCTACTGTGAGCTCCTGGGCAGCAGCTCCATTTGCTAAAATTAGAGGAGCAAGAATCTTTGTTTTTAAACATGCCAGATTATTATCTTTTCAGTAAATGCTCAAATGTTTCAACCTAGTCCATACTACATCAGGAAAACCTGACGCTTTTTGCATAGGTTGCTCTGAAAAAGCCTGGCAGGTGCTGAATTTTCTGGATAAGGTATTTTGTTGAATAAGTGATGGAAACAATTTTTAAGAGGTCAAACCCTAGGACCCGCAAGTTGAAACCTTTACTGAAATCGGGTCACACTCTATATGGACAGAAACTTGCAGTCTGCATTCTCACAGTAGCTGCTACCTGTTTTGTGCCAAGAACACAACAGGCATTGCCTGAGACAAGAGAAAAGACAATTTCTGCCCTAAGAACACCTAAACCCCAGTAGACAATATGAACTGGATGCTTTTGGGGTGTTCATCTTTGTGCATTAGTATAGTCACTACAGTACATAAAAAACAAACTGAAGTCTTTAAAAGGAAATCAAAGTTTTGATGACTTGATGGTGAACATGGTGGTGATGCTAGGTTGATAATTGGACTTGATGATCTTAGAGGTCTTTTTCAACCTTAAGGATTTTGTGATTTTGTGATCTCTTGGATAGTTTTGCATCAGCCCAGACAAATCTTCAAACCAGAAGCCATTGCACAGCAAATCCCTGTAGGCTATGAAGGCATCCAGCTTCTCCTCCAAGCTCCGGTGATCCTGCAGGAGAGCTACCAGCTGCCTTCAGCAGTGTGCCCATGGACATTACACATCACATCTCACGTGCAACATTCTTTAGATTTTAATGGAGAACTAGTTCTTCTCTAGGATGATCTAGAAACCACATGCAAAGAACAGAACTGCCTCAGAATCTAGATGATATAATTTATTTTCACCATTACTTTTATCCCTATTGAATCCAGACAGACTTTTTGGTGAAGGATATAAAACCCTGGAGTTCATTTATTCAGGCAGCATCCCCCTACTTGTGAGTCTTTCTCTCATACTGCAAAGTCTTCTGCAAAGGGCATCACTCCCTGACACAGCTTTCATTTCCACGGGCAGCTACGCAAAGAGACACGGGGACCATTTATAGGTCTCGTCCTACCAAATGACTGATGGTTGTGTTGTAAGCAAAATTCAATTAGGAGAGCCTGCAAGATCAGCCTCTGTGCTTGTTAGCATCCAGCACGGGGCAGCTGGTTTGGCTCCCTATTGACTGAGCAATCGACAGATAATCGCTGCATCCAGCCACAGAAACATCCAAGGAGTGCAGTTCAGGAATGGGGGAGGTATCCAAGTAAAATCAGCCTGAAGGGACTTGATCTACAAGACAATTATAAGTTTCCAAGTTTGTCAACAAAACTTCAGCCTTACCCTTACAAGAAATCGTTCATACATGACATTTTGCTTGCCTGCCTCTAACAATAAACCATTTAACCCTTAATTTTGCTGCTCCCACAGGTGTAAACTCTGCAGATCAGGATCTGGCTTCTATGACTGTGTCTAAGTAAAGAGCTCCTTAGTGAAACCATCTACACTGAAATGTCCAGGAGAGGCCTCAGAAGTACCCTACATGAGTTACCACAAAACTTCATGGACTTATGCATATCCCTGGTCCTCTGCTCCTCAAATCATCAGCTTTCTCCCCAAAATTTTCTCACTTTGCAAGGGAGGGGCCTAATAATCAAAGGCTTTTCCAGAAGAGGATTTACTGGAGGTGTCTAAGGAAGGTGAATGACCTGAAGTTATGTCCCTGTTGTCTTCCCACCATTTGCACACATTTAAACTAAATCGGATTTTTAGATAGACTGGGTAATTTCCTTCCAAGTACTTAGGACCTGTCTCAACTCCTAAATGACTTATCATCATATAAGTCTCAGGAGAGCCTGGGAATGGACATAACCCAGAGGGCAACTCTGTGGTCAGTGGAACAGCAGAGTTCAGGACAAGACTTTTAAATATTTCCCCTCTAAGCTCCAACAAACTTTCCCCTGGCTGAACATACACCCAGGTCAGTGACCTGGCATGTCCAGGCATGATAAAGACAAGATTATTCAGCACGGATGTTCAATACACACAGTCCTTACACCAACATCCCACCTATTCCAGAGAGGCTTTTATCAAAGTCAGCAAGATCTGACATAGCTCAGATGCACAAGTGTGCTGGAAATCTTGGTGCCACATTGCCAGATAATTTCAAAACAAATAATTATTGAAATGGTCCCCAACCAGTTTGTTACTACTGTGAAAGGACTAATGGGTTACAGTGAGAGGGGTAAAAACTTCCTGGAGTCTTCTCCAGGATCAGGGTTTGCTGCTCCCAGCCCTTAGTTTCATTGCACACAGGAGCCAGCAAATTAAGACTTGAGCCATTATAAAAATTTGCATTATGTCAGAAGCGTTTGGTACCCTGAGGATGATGTACTCAGCACCGTCTGACAGTCAGCACTAAATGATGGCAGTGATTTCCAGTGGGACCAGAGTCTGGACACAGCATAAGATACAGAGGCACGACCAAGAAGACACCTTGATGCTGGCCACTTTGGAGTCCTGCATTTTAGCCAGCAAATGCAAAGTTTCCTTGGCACTCGCAAAAGATGATCAGAGCAGGAGAAGTATTCAGACAAACAAGCACTGTCCAACCACTGCAACTAAACACATTATAGCTTCACTTTGGACTGACCCTGCGTGGCTACTTTATTTAGAAAACAAAAAGGTTTCTCTGTTTACAAAGTCTTGCAGCTTCCAAATAGTTAAGCAATTGTCATTGTTTTCATCTTCTGCAAGGGGAAACTGAGAAATGATTCCCAGTCACAGAGGGGCTGGATAAGCAATGACACTTAAGCAAATCACAAATCCATGTCCACAGGAGTAAGTTTATCCTCCTCTAGCTTCTGACCTGCCTAACAAAACCAAATAAAAATCATCTAATCACACTTGTCTACAGATAAGGGAGTTATTTACTGACTAAACTTCTCCATGAACAATATTTCAAGCGCTTGTTCCTCTCCATCTGCTTCGCTGTTTTATCAAGTGTGATGAACATGGGAGGTTGTTTCCTCAATTTTTTATTCATTTCCTTCTTATAATTAACCACATTAGCTTTTTACAGCAGCATGAGAAACACCTCACTCCCTGTTAAACTGCCAGTAGATTCAACAACAATTCATTATATACTGCTGGACTTACACCATCTCTAAGAAGGATGATTTGGGTAAAGAGAGGTGATCTCTGATACCCTCTGTTACAGCTTAACTTTTGGGGAGGGGTCAAAGATATAAGATGAAAATATACAGCATCTTTTTCACCTTCCATCTATGGAAAAAAAAAAATAAAAGAACAGAAAGAATACAATCAGCAAACACAAAGTACTTCTCTGCAGGTCGATAGTCGGTAAAACAATCTGCAAAGAGTCCCTGACCTTAACTGAACAACCTCTGAAATGATGCATGATCCCAAGATCTGCCATTTGACCAGAGCACAACCACTACCCCAAAGACATCCTCACCAACAACCACAACCAGAATTGGATTTGAACTCAGAGACAAGGAACTAGACTTTATTCATCTTCTTACCTGGAATTCAGTGACAGAGTGGGGAGGCCAGAAACCTGGATTCATGGGCTGAGTTTAAACTTCTCCTGTCTGGTGATTCCCAGGCAGTGTCTCTAACAGAAAGCCAACCTACTACTTTTCATTTGGCGTCTGGCTTTGCAGTTTCCTTTAGAAAGCTTCACATGAATGATAAAATTGTAAATATAAAATGAAATTTGAATCATTATTGTTCCAATTACTGAAATACCCTGCATTTTTTATAATTTTATTCTTTAACTTGTGCTCATTAATAGTATCTAAATGTCAAGAAAGCATCTTTGTGTCTGTGCATTCATCCTACTGTCCAAATTTATTCACCGAGCAAAGGTCAGGAATTTGCTGAATTACAAATGCAATTATTTAGAGCAACTTTGTACAACTTAGTGAAAGCTGCACTCAATTTGTTCAACCCGGCATCCTGAAGTTCCCATGGAAAAATTATTATGCCAGATGTATTAAGTGCAAATTGCATTAGAAATTAATTTATAATTAAAACTGCCATTTCTCTGCCTCCTGCCAGACCCCACTTTCTGCTGAACAGACACATCACTCCAGCCCTCGCTGTTTATGTATCTGTTTTAATCTTTGTAACAGTTAAGTCTCTCCACACTCCTGGGAAATGCATGTGCTCCAGAAGCTGAGGCAGGCGTTAAGCAGTGTTTCATAGAATGGTCTGGGTTGGAAGGGACCTTAAAGATCTTCTAGTCCCAATCCCCCTGCTGTGGGCAGCAACACCTTCCCCTAGACCTGGCTGCTCAGAACCCCATCCAGCCTGGCCTAGAACACTTCCTGGAATAGGGCCTCCACTACTTCTTTGGGCAACCTGTTCCAGTGCCTCACCATCTGCACAATAAAGAATTTCTTCCTTCCTAATATCTAATCTAACTCTGAAATGATGGAAGCGGGAGCAGAGAAGCTGCCACTTCTCCACCGGCTTTTTCTTTCCCCCTCCCCAGGACTGAGCTAAGCACACTGACCTCAAAAGCAAATGTGGCCAGCCTGGACTTGCTCCACAGGCTCTGCTTGACTTGTTTCAGTGATGATATAGGAGACACCAGTGATTTGATCTTCTCCACTAAATGCCTGGAGACACCAAAGAAGGAGCCACCAAGGACACCCAGCTCCTTGCACTGATCAGTGCCCATCTCTTCATGTGCTTCTACCGCTGCCCACTCCTGCAGGAGACATCCCCACCTGCCTTAGCGCCTGCCCCAAAATAGAGAGGCCCCAGCCAGCACAGTTTCATCTCTGAACCCCTCCCAGCATCTTGTCTGCACCCCCACTCTGCTGGCACTGGAACCGCAGCCCCTGGGCAGGCCCGTACCCTGCACCGGGCGTGCAGCCTGTACCCTTCCCTGCCCCTGCAGGCTTATGTGGCAAACAGCTCCTTGTGGGCTGTGGCAACCCAAATCATGGCATCAGCACATGTCAAACATTCCATAAAACCTAGACAGCATCTGCCAAGGGAGAAGAGCAGGGAAGTATGGCACATGCTTTCAAGGATTGCATCACTGGGAAGACACCTCTGATGCTGGGCTCAGCTCCACAGTGGTACACGCATTTCTTACCACAGAAAACCAAGTGCAGACGCGGGAGTCCACAAAGCCAGTGCTTCTCCCTCTGACGTGATACACAGCACAAGCATCCCTTCACTTATTTCCCCCACCAGAGCAGTCCCACAGGACAGCTCTGGTTCCAGCATCACTCACACAGCTACCTCACAGTAGCACCTCACCTGGGATCTTGCTGGGCCAGGAGTCAGGTATAAGCTTTTCTTGTGAATTTCCAGTTTAAAGCAAGGTTATGGTACCCTTTGTTAAAAGGGCAATAGAAGTACAACTTAATTACCCAGCATTACAACACAGCTCTTCTGAGAGGCTGCAGAAGGAAATTGGCACTGTTCTGATGGAATATTCCATGTGGCTTACAACAATTTCGTGCAGCGTCGGAGAAGACAGGCAGTTATCTAGATCTGTTGAAAGGTAAGAGTTACATGCAAAGTGTTATTCTTTCCTTACATGAAGTACAACCATATATTTTCAAGCTATATAGCTTATAGGAAGAAAGCAAAACAAGAAGAAAAACATCAAGCTGAAAATAAATTGGGTGCAATTCAAAAGGACAGTGGAAAAATACAGGATGACAAAGAGATGGTAAAGCAGCAACTTAATAAAAAAGGATCAGGGCATCACCACTAATCACAAGCAAGCAGTGTCCTGCAAGCACTGTGTGCCTCCACACCATGCAGAATGAACAAACATCCTGCAGCACCTGGGAGAGCTGGAGGCAAGTATTCCCCAGGAATCAACAGCTCTAAGATCTCAACAGGAAACTAAATGTAGCCTTGGACATGTGTTCCAGAAGAGACACCCAGGAGACCAAGAGGCATCATCAGTGACCAGGAATGTATGGCCTTAAAGGAAAGGTTGGACTAAGCAGCGGTGAGGCAGGTAAGGAGGCAAAAGGCTGAGGAGAGACTTGATACTTCCTTTTAAAGACAGGAAAATAGCTACCAAGCAGAGAAGATTAATTGTCCTCTCTGTCAGGATAACCAAAAGGTTTAAATCAGAAGGAGACTTAGAGCAGACAAGAGAAAGGATTTTTAACAGTGAGGATAGTGGAGATCCATAGCAGGTTATGTGGGGGTAAGGTGCAAGGCCTTTATTTGGTGCGTGCACGTAAAGGTAAAGTAATTCAGACAGAATCCACCCTGTCTTGGGACAAGGGATGGCCTCTGACTTCTGCAGGTAAACAACCCCCGTCTTTTGAATCACCCTCTCCTTTAGGACATCTAAAGACAGAGCAGCTCTCATCGTGCTCCAAAATGTACTCAGGATCACGTGAGGGTGGGATTTGCCCTGCTGACAGGAACTGAGGCAAACAGTTGGGAGGCACATCCAAGGGACCTAGAAGAGATGTTCCTTTTGTCTGTTGGGCTGCAGGTTGGTAAGAAGAGCCACTGGCTGGCTCCTCACCACCAGCAGTGACCAAACCAACCTGACCTCACAAGGACACTCATTCATTAATTGGGAAAATAAACCACCTGAAGAAGGAACATGAGCAGAAAGAAGCCTGCTGCCCCAGAGGGGAAGCTCAGCTTGGTTAAATGCCTTCACAGCAGCACATGAGGCCTTGAGCTGTGGAGGCTGCAGAGGGTGGGCAGCAGGCAGTCTACATGGGAGGCCACAGATACTTGTGCTATGCTTGGGCCACAAACTCTTTTTTCTCATTGGACACACAAAAAAAATCTTAAATATCTAACAGCTCCTGTCAGTATTAATTCTCCCCCAAGTGGCTTGCTATTCCTAGCAGGATAACTAAAGCAACACTCATTACTTTAATTAGTGAAGGAGACAAAAAAATACAACCCGAGCTTGCAAAACAGCCGCTTTTACTTTATTTGAAATGTCTACCACAAGCCCATAGCTTAACTTTTGCCCATAAAATTTGTAAGTACTCTTCTGCATATGCTGTCTACAGAGCACAATTTCTTTTCTGCTGAGGAGAGTTGCACCACAGCAGAAAATGCACTTCTAAATTTTCTCAGGGCAGATATATCCAGAAGGACATTTTATAACTGGTACTATGAATCCCAATGCTACAGTAAAGCAAGTGATACAGATGCAATGTCTCCAAAGAGAGCAAGTACCAGAGAGCCAACGTGTTTCTTCAGCACCCTGCTATAGTGGTAGTTTATGCCTGGACTACAATTCCAAGTCATGTCTTGCACACAGAAAATAGGCTTTCATGGGCTTTTTCTTTGCAGTCATTCAACATCTCCTTGCCAGCAATGAAAATTGGTCACCTGCTTAAGCCCTTTCTGTGATGAGTCTAGCTCCAAACAGGAAAGCAGGAGGCAGGTGTGGTGGATTACACAGTCAGACCCTGGGAGCAGGTCTGTCTGAGCAAGGTTCTGCCACAGCAGTGAAAGACACAATTACTCATCATTTTTTAATTAGGAAATGACATGTGATTTACAAGCCTTAGTGCAATGTGGTATTTGAACAGCAAGGAGTGACATTTCCAAATGGCATTACAGGAACTTTCTCTTCCCCTGCCCCATCCCCCCAGTCATTTAAGCAAGTCATTCAGACAAAGAGCAAAAGTCCTTTGTCTGGGTTTTAATAGAAACCAGTGGAGTCCTGTATGTGTTCTTTTCATTCTTTTTTCCATCTTTTCCCAGCCTCTTTTTCTTTATTAAGACACAGTTTCTCCCCTGCAGTCAGCAGTGACGATGAGTGTACCTGTCTGAAATCCAGCATACATAACCAGGATCTGAGTTTCCCTTGAAAGAAAGTTCAAGTCTGGGAAAGGAGAATTATGCACCCAACAGCCCAGCCATGTCAGAGATCTTACCTGCTGAAGGACTGTGGCTAGCATGGACCCACCATCACCACCGGCAGCATGATCCTGCAGCCTGCTCCTCAGCCACATCCAGCACTCACTGCAGGTCAGATCCACATCCAACATGTGAGGTCAAGATATACAGCGTATGAGGGAAAAAGCTCAGAGAAGCTGTGTGGAAAGAGCTCACTCTCTGCAAACAAGGCTTGGTGGGTCTGAAAAGGAGAATGCTTTGCTCCTGTCTCCTGCTGCTTCAGAACACACAGCACTTCAGTTGCAAACCTTATAGACAAGTATCTGACCACCTGGTGTGTTCCCCAACCACAGCTGCAACAAGGAGATACACTTGCTCTCCCCAGAGCTGATAAAACTTTTAATTTAAGTCTTCACAACCATGGAAAGCCAGGAAATACGTCATGGCATCTTTAGAAACTCATGGTCCCAGTACCCAGCCAGGCTTTGGGGGATCACTCAGGCTCTGTGGTACACTCATCCCAGCTCAGAGGTCTGTGCAGTGCACGTTCAGCACTGGTGGTGGGAACTCTGAGAGCAGCCCAGAGCACACAAAACTAAAGCTACGGAATGATAACTGTCTGTTAGGGACATAGCTCTGACCTGCCACTTCATACAGAGCTGTGACTACAAAAGGAAATTCCCCACATGCAGGCATAATTACGCCTAAGCATAATGCAGCATCTCCAGAGGAAGCACCTGCTCACCACTACACATAGGCAGAAGGGTTTTAAGACAGACAGCAAGGAAGAGTAATAGAAGTCACCAAAACCACAGGTGAAAACCTCACTAGCAAGAACAGCATGGTCTCAAAAATAAGAGGGCTGAAATATTAATACTGCCCTTGCCTGCTGGAGAAATACAGGAGAAAGATGGCAGACAATACTTTAGACTCAGAGGCGTGAGTCAAAGCATGATTTTAGATTAATAGTAGAGATGGTGTTCCATCAGCAGCCACAAGTGGATACAGCCAGCCTAGGAATCAACAGAGACATTCTAAATGCACCACACCATTACACCTAAAACCTCAGGGGTCTGAACAGACTAGCAAGAGCTTGGCCACCAGTTTCAGGTGGAAGGAAATCATTCCCTTTGGCACACTACCTCCATGTGAAGAGGTGACAGTGATGTGTGGACACAAACCATGCTATCCTTGATTGCAACCTGAACAATGCCCCAGGTCATCACAAAGCCTCAATGAATTTAAGAAGCCCTGGAGCATCACGTAGGGAAGTGAGCACCCAAAGGGAAAATACCCAACAATCTACCTACTAGAAGGAAAAGCAATCTTTAAGAGGCAGCTTTTAATATGGGAATTGCATTTCTAGAAACCATACTCTCAATGTAGTCATCTGCTGTGTTTTTAAAAAAGACATTTCTTACTGATAAGGCTTTATCAGACCACTCACACATGAAATAACAGCTAAACCTTACATATTTAAAACCAGATTTTTTTTTCTATCTACATATTTCCATAATAACCACATTATCCCACCTGGGGATTTGACCTTATCTTGAAGATGACTTGGATAATCTGAATTAAATTACGCCTGCAAGACAATTTAAAAATACTGCCTGTGGACTGCAAGCGCTTAAATATCATTAAATGATGATACAGCAGTAAATTATGCCATCCTTGGAACTTGTAGCTCCCAGGTTCAGACTCAGAATTCAAGCCTGTGTAATTTAAATCTTGCCTCTCCCTAAACTGAATAAAACATGACCTAGGTTTGTTTATATTCTCCATATTTCATTCACGGTAGCTTTCTTCCATGGAAGTCTCAAAGACAAGCTCTAAAGTATAGAGGACGATCATGAGATATTTGAGTTCCACTGTGACTTATCTTACACCACTTTTAATTCATTTCACTGTTAATTTCACTACTAAAGAACTCCAGAACTACTCAGTACTTTCAGTAATTTTTTTGTTTTGTTTGGGTTTATCCATTACCCCACCTAATTCCAGGTGCTTCAGTTCATTTCAATAACCACAACAGATTTGGCACAGTCCTATAATTCACCTTTTCACACAACAATTAAGGCTGAAGGAGATCTTCACGATCATCCAGTCCAACCATCAATGCCGCACCACCACATTGATGCCTAAACCATATTCCCAAGTGCCACATGCAGATGCTTCTTGAACACTTCCAGAGATGGTCACTCCACCACCTCCCAGAGCAGCTTATTCCAATGCCTGACCACTCTTTCAGTGACAAAATAATTTCTAATACCTAACCTGAACCTTCTCTGGTGCGACTTGAGGCCATTTCTTCTTGTCCAGTCTCTTGAGACATGGCAGAAGAGACCAATCCCCACCTCACTACAACCTCCTTTCAGAGCTGGAGGGAGCAATGAGGTCCTCACTAAGCTTACTCTTCTCCAGGCTAAATAGCCTCTGTTCCCTCAGCTATTCCTTGTAAGAGATGTTTTCTAGACCCTTCACCAACTTCATTTCCCTTCTCTGGACCAGCTCCAGATCTCAATGTCCTTTTTGAAGTGAGGGGCTCAGAACTGGACACAGAACTCAATGCATGGCCTCACCGGTGCAGAACAATCTCTTCCCTAGTCCTGCTGGCCATAATTTTCTTGATACAGGCTTTTGTTTTCTCTCCCACTGTGATATCAGATGAGTTTTGCAAGTAGGTCATCTGCTGGGGTGAGGAAGAAGCAGGACAAGCAGTGAGCCTCAGCAGCAAGAGAACCAGGAAGAGTTCATGTCACATAAATGTTTCCTGTCCTATTTGAGCATGGCTTTGCAAAGGTAACACCACTAGCGATATAAGGAAGCACTAACTTAACACAGGCAGAAGGCTCCAAATAAGACAGGCACTGGGCAAGAGAACACATGCCTTAAATACTGCCCCCATTTCCCAGGCAGAGGTGAGGGAAGAAGTCTCTTGCACAGCACCAGGTGGAAGTTTTATTAGGAACATGGGAGAATGTGGTCCAATTCCTTCAGCTGCCTCAGGGATTTGGGCTGGCATCTGATTTTGGTTGTTTAAATTGACCCCAGGCTCCAGAGTCCCTCAGGGCTGGGCTCATTCTGTCATTTCCAGGGTGAGAGTGGATGATCACCATCAGGCTCGTAATTCACAGGGAGAACAGGCTTCCCTCCCCATAAAAGACTTCTGCTTCCAGGTATCCAAGCCACAAAATACACATTGCATGTCTTAGGGAGCCAAAGAGCTGGAAAGAGTGGGGCACCTGTTCCTGAAGGCCACAGCACTCAATTGCTGGAAGCAGCTGAGCAAAGCTAGGCTGCCTTCAAGAATTCTACAGCTTCAGAATCAGAAACCCCACCTCTCCCCACCCATTCAAATCACTCACAAGCTGGCCACCCTCCCCCTGAAGTATGCATGCACATCCAGAGGCTCTCCCTGGCCCAGAAAACACTGGGCTATGGAACATAAGAGGGAAAAAAGGACAGTTCCTGTGGAGCACATCACTTGAACCCCACCATGACAGCTGGCAGGGGCACCAAAGGGGGATACCTCGTGTGGAGACCAGCTGCTCACTGCTTTTGCAACCAGCACTGCAAGCTTAGAGGAAATCTGGCTGCTAAGAGGCCTGGATATCCTGGGATTTTAGTCTCAAATTGAGAGACAGCTCCAGCTGGGGTTAGCCACTGGCTGCTTTAGAGCAGGTGGATAAAACATGGGTGGTTGGGAATCAGTTCTAGCCCCTTTTGCTGATTGCAAACAGCTTTTTCAGCAGGCTAAGCTAAACACAAGGGGTTTTCCCCTATAACAGGGCACTCAAGAGTTGCCAAGCAGCCATAGCAGAGCACATCCAGGTGCAGATTGTTCCTTCAGTCTACAAGGGAAGCGTATTTGTTTTGCAAGACAGGAGAGATGTGCTCAGTTGGTTTTCACTCCCACCCTAGGGAAGGCTGTGCATCACCATTCTGTTTCTTCACAGATCTAATCATCTGCTTCATCTCTTCACCTTGCAAAAAGGTGCTGCAAGGAGCAGCCTGGTAATAAATTTGCTGCATCTTACATTTTAGATCCTCAACACAATCAGCAAACCACTTTTCCTCCACACATTAGGCTGCCCATAACAATGTTTCCCAAACAGGCCAGATTTGATCTGAAATACTCTTTGGAAGATGCTATCCCACAGCCCCAGGCAAGCCTAAGCATGTCTGCAAAATGGAACTTGCTAATGAATGGTGCCCTGTTGCCCTGGATCTATCTCTGGAGTGAGGTGCCACAGAAAATAAGCCCAGTTTTGGAAGAGGGTGCATCTCTGAGCAGCAGATGGGATTAAACAGGCAGTCTTTGTCCTCATTACTGGTCTTTTCAGCATAAGGAAAAAAATATTACAAGCTTCAAAGTTTTCCCTCCAAGAACCTGTGAAATTCATTAGCAGCCAAAGAACAGAGGGAATTCTCCATTTGAGGTCTTTTCAGATAATGAGACAGTACAACATTGTTACTGCAGGGAAGCACAGAAGACGTTTTCTGGGGCTGCAGGCCACTGCTGGACTGCAGAAATGTTTACATGAAAATTCTTTTTAAAGTCTTCACATAAAGGATCAATAACAATCAGAATACATAAATGTGTATGCATGTTAGTAAACACATAAGCTAACATACAAATTGCTTATGCCCATCCATAATACCTACTTTCATCTCATTTATATTACATACTCCTCACATCCATGACACGCTTATGAGGATCCATTCAACAAGTTAATCTTCGATACAGATTAAGCATGACCTAAATTTTAGTCTGCATCTCTCATGTGCTCTCTCAGGACAAAGGTTTTATTCAGAGAGCTCTGGTTCCTATAGGTGGGCTCTGTGCCCACAGGGGCTGCTGCACAGCTCAGGTACCTGCCTGCATGGATGCAGACACAGCTTGAGCATTTACATGCGCTCCAGACTGCCTGCATCCACCTGAGCAGAGATGCTCCCACATCCCTTTCTTCTCCTTTCAGCCACATTTTGCCGACACAAGCATCAAACAAAACAAAAAGGAAAAACCAAACAAACAAGTAAAAAAAAGCCCCAATATGAACATCACACTGCTTGCATTCTTCATCTTGGCTGCCTTGATGCCACAGCAAGCAGAGCATCAGGGCAAAGCGGGAGGGAGCATGTGCAAAGAGAGACAGAGGAAAACAGATCACACAAAGAGGAAATAAAAACACAAACCAAAACGTGTAACAGAAAAGATAAGCAGCAAAAGAGGCAAATTCAGGAGACAGGCACTCATGAGCTTGACAGGTGAAGCGATGCGAGGAGCCATTACATGACTGTGGGTTTCAGCAGATACTGTGATGCTCTCGTTCCAATCCAAACAGCTGCCCCATGAATGCCTTCTCTGTGCCTATCTGCCTTTGCTGAAACCAGGATGCAGCAGCTCCCAACCCAAGAGACAGCCTTTAAAAACCCAATGATAACCGGTGAGCCCATGGAGGGCAGCTCTGACAGATGGGCAGGGCTGGATTTGGCTGCAGGGGCTGTGGGATCCTGCCTGCCGCTCGCGGCCCAGCGCATTAGTATAAGCTGCCCTCCTCGGGTTCACCGCTTCAGCAATCACATAATCCCGGGGATTAAGCAGCAAACACAGTGCCTGCTCAGCAAAGGTCTGAAAAAGGTTGTGTGAGGTACAAAAGAGGGAACCAGAGGAGCACTGCCTTGACCCCAGTGTGATACAAGGGACCAGCAGCTGGGCAGAACTGAGAATCCCATTTACAAAACCCACAAGCTTCAGATGCATCAGGGAGATGATGTGATTCCAGCTGTGTAAAGCTGGAATTCATGTCACCATATGTAAATGCCAAAACAAGAGTTAATCCCCAAGATTGCCTGTGCCATTCATGAAAAGAAATGAGGCACCTTCTATCCCTCTGAAAGATGTTGTCTTACACTGGCCAAATAAGCTGCCCTTTCTGCTTCACCAGCTCTAAGGGGGTACTGGGTTTACCAGCCCAGATACAAATTTCTTTGTCATAAACATGGAAAGTTAAATGAAACTAATCCCAGGATATCTCACATGTGGCACTTGCTTTTCATGCTACCACAGGCCTGCTCCATCCTAGCAGCTCATCGCCCAAGATGAATAAATATCCCTTTGACAGTGATATTTAAAAATATGCATCTTCTGTACCATGTCAATGAAGTCTGAGGGCAGTGTCTTTATGTAATAATTAACAACTGTTTGGGGAAATTATTCATTAAATTTTAAGGGCAACATTATTTGTCATTCTTGTCCTAATTAAGATCAACACCAAGGAAATGTGGCTGCCTTGTGGGAAATTACTCTTCTTGCAGACAGTACAGGAAGCCTCTTGAAAAGTGAAGACTTAGTAACAAGTGCCTGATTTTGAGAAACGGCCTAGCAGATACCGGGGAGGGGGGCGGGTTGGGGGAGTTCTCTTATGGACTTCCAAGAAAGACCAATCCACCCATTCAGGAATCTGTACCCAAAGTATCATGCAGAGAGGCTGCACGCACGCTGAAACCCCAGCTAGCAACACATATCATCGTGCTTCAGCACTGACCTGATGCTTCCACACCTCAAATCCCATTCCAAGGCATCAGCATCACAGGCAGAGCTAACAAAAGCAAGCTTTAGCAACCTTCAGCTCTGAATGGAGCCACAGCCCTGTAATACAAGACAAGGCTAATAATATTTTTTGGACACGTGGGTCTGGGTAACACAAATGACACGGTGATTCAGCTTAATTATAAACTTCCTGTTAGAAATATCAAGGTTCCTCTGATGGCACTGTCAATTGTTCTTCTGACTCATCCAGCAACCTGGCAAAACAAAACCTTCTTTGACCCTTAAGGTATAAATAATTAAAGAAACCATTATTTTGAAAGAGTACGTGGCAATTCATAGTTGCTGGAACACCATAGTAACACAGAGAGAGAATTACAACATTCTGCTTAGGGACAGTGGCTTTTATTACAACCTCCACTCCATGAAAGACAGCCATAAAACACCCATTCATCCTTCATTTGGAAGAGGCACATAAAGTCCCCACCCCTTCATGCTTCCAGCATGGTCAGATAGATCATCACTAGCCGAGGGTGAATCAGAAGTCCACACATTCCAGGCCAATCTTGCAAGGTCAGTAGTTCAGCAAGTCTTGCTCATTCGACGTGCAGGCTTGAACCTTCCCCGCAAGTTAATTCTACCTTAAAGCACAGAGCTAGAGACCCAGCAGGAAAAATTCAAGGGCACTACACCCCTTTCCATCTCAAAGCCTGACCCTTCCACATGAAAACAGGAGCCTCATCCCCAGGTCCAGGGGGAAAAGATATTCATGGTAAACAGAGAGACAGAAAGAGAAGTCAGCCCACAGCAAAACAATTCTGAGCCCCTCTGCCTCAGCAGAACCTCCAGCACAAAGCAAGAAGCAGCCTCCTTACCAGAAGACTCTACGGGCTCCCAAAGCAAGAATGGCTTTTTTAAAAAAAAACATGTTTTTAACTTACCTCTCAGGAGGTCTCGAACATGATTTGCAAAGCCTCAGGACCAAGTGGGCTCCCACAGCACGCAACAGAGCATCACCCCAGGCTCCTGCGAGGCATTGAGGCAGCAGTCAGTTAATTAGGGTAGGGTTTGCAAGAGGCTCCCAGCCTTCTCTCACAGACAATACTGAGTGGCAGCATTCACTTCATCAAGGGCAGGATCAAGTTATTTGTGGTTCACAGTAGCCCACTTGTTCCTCTTGAGGTTTTTGTCTCTCTTTGGCATAAACAACTTGAAAAGCCTGTGCAGCTAAGTTCCCAAGTCCTACACAACTGTGAAACTTCTTTTCCAATCTCCCTTTGGTGAACTCTAAAATGCCACATGGGGCATTAACAACCTCCATAATAAGCCCTCACTAGTACGACTTCAAGATCTAGTTTTTTCCATTACTCTGTCTTCTATTTTATTTAAGAACTTGATTTCAGGAGGCACAAAAGGCCTGATTTGCAAAGATGCTGTGATTGAACAGGGACAGGGGAACACAGAGGCACAGCTCGTCTGAAAATCACATCTCACACTGTGAAACCAAACACCAAAAAATTACCGGTGAGATCTTTATTTTTAGCTATCCTGTGTCATAATATTCACCGTTCCCAAGCAAACTTTCTGGCAAATATTTAGAGTGAGTCTCACAACCCCATGCTTTGTCAACAAAGCTCGGTGATTACCTAGAGCGGCTGCAGGCACAGCACCTGCAGCACTGCAGACAGCACCGCTTCAGCCCGTTACCATGGCACTTTTAGGTGGATTTTGCCTGTTTGCATGTAGAGGAGGCGAGATAAACCTACTATGTTTTTAATATGTGAAAAGCAGGGCACAACTAATCCCCAAATAAAATGGCTTACAGAGTTCATCTAAGCCGGGGGAAAGTGAATTTTCACACCAGGCATTTGTGGCAGCTCTGAACTGCACTTGCTGTTGGAGAGCTTTTCCTGGATGGGTGTTGGTACAAGTCACAGTCACAGCAGATGCTGCTGTGCCCAGGGGTGGTGAGGCTGCAGCAGGAAGAGCTGAGGTTGGGCACCACACTGCAGCCAGCCCCATCCCCCACGAGCAGCCACATCCCAGCACCTTTATGCTGGCAGTGTTATGAACACAGGTTCAGTCCTCAAAGCCACCCAGGTAAACACACCACAGGGAACCCCTGCGTGTGTGCAGTTCAGGAGATGTAACATCTCAGTTTACAGCATAGCCCATTTAAAATGAATTTTAGATGAACTACCAGCACAGCAATACACGGCTTGTTGCCGCACCCCCCCCCCTTCTACCTGATTTAAGTATCACCTGGTGCTTTTGTTCAGCAGCAGAGGGTCAGGCCTAATAATCCCACCTTTAACCCCTCATCATCAATTCACTATGTGATTGCACCCAAATAATTATTCCTGGACTGACACTACCCTGAGCTGAGAACTGAAGAGGTGCCCCCCCATGGGGGGGATGAGCATGAGTGGATGCGTGGGGCACGGGGTTTCTCTGTCCCTGTTCCCTGGTCATGTGTACCCCAAAATCCTGTCTCCTATTGGTCAGTTTGAATGTAGCCCGCGGGAGCTCTGTACTTCAGTGAGTGTTCACGGGACCCCGGGGGGGTTGTTCCAGACCTGTTCTGGGGG
>VYZQ01022640.1:0-22844 GCA_013400655.1 Mystacornis crossleyi | reverse complement strand
CGCGCGCCGGCTATGTGCGGCCAGGGAGAATAAAATCTGAAAACATCTATCAAATATCGTCTCCTTGATTCTTCCACGGGCCAAGGCTGTCTCCCAGGGAAAGGTTGCAGCCACCCCACTGCAACAGAGAACCAACCCCAATCAGAGGATCTGTAGGACAGAATGAAAAGTCCCTCTCTGCTCTCTTCTCACCCCATTAAATCCACCTTTCTGCTTGGACTGCTTTTATCTGCTGAAGGCTTCAAGGAGAGCCATGACCTTGATTCCTGAGGGAAGAAGTTAAGATTAACAGACATTAGGATCTCTTCCTACTGAGGGCACTTGTGGTGGCACCCTAACAAGTCACTCTCCACAGGAGCTATACTGCTTGTTGCTATGGCCCCAGCACCCCAAAATGCACAGCACCATCCAGAAAGGGCTCTCAGAGAGGTGCATGAAAGAGAGCACCAACAGAGGTCTGGCATTCACTAAAATACATGACACATCTACTAGAAAACCACTCCCACCCTCAGCTGTCATGTTGCATGCTGAATTAGCACATATGATGCACTTCCATTTAGTCCCATGTCTGCGAGGTTATAAAAAAAGCATCCGTGCTGCAGAACAGGCAGCACCCCAAAAAACACAGCAGCCTGTACCCCATTGAAGGAACAAGTCTGCTACAAAATCCTGTGCAGAGCTGGATTTGCAGATGTAATCTCTTGCCCTGCACTCAGTAAACAAGCCAGTGTGGCCCATACTCATATTCACACGGGGAGGGAGCACTCCCGCAGCCCAGCTCTCCCCCCAGGTGTGACAGCCACCTGGCACTTCATGAACAGCCAGTGCCTGGCAGTGTCGCCTGAACTGCTGCAGCAGATGTTGCTTTCTTTACCAAGGAGCCCCCCTGGTGACAGCCACATGTACTGCTTGCAGCAGGGAATGTGATACGCCACAAATTACTCCAAAATCAGATTTTTGATTAACTGCTGTGGCAGGGCCCAAATCAAAGAGAACATTTGAGGCAGCAGAGCAATGGTGTGTGTGCAGGCAGGAGGAGGGGTCATGGGAACACTTGCTGGAGATCTCCAGAACCACGTGTGCCAGCTCAAGGGGCACAGCAGCACCCTGTCAACCAGCCCCTGCCTGCTCATCTGAACACAGCCCCTGGGACCGGTTGTGTGATGATTGGTTTTGGAAAGCCCTTTCCTAAATGGCTTTTTCAAACTACTCCCTTGTGGTGAACAACTTTCCTTAAGCCACACAAAATTCCCTCCCCTGGGGAACCTGCAAAGCTACACTTGAGTGTATAGGCATATTTAAATGTTTCTCAATCTGCTTTTGCATGTGTTATTTGGGGATATAAGTGGTGAAATCACATCTGCTTCTTGAATGTCTACACAGCAATATTTAACATTTTATTTTAAACATTTGTGCTTTAATTAATCTAAATGCAACCCAGCCATCCAACTATTTCATATATAATCCTAGAGATTTAGTAGCAGCAAATGCAGCATCACAGCTAAATAATGGAAAGGTGGCAAAATTAAAAATTTATCATAAAATTACCCTATTTAGCATAGTAAATAGCTTTTCAATTTGACAAGTCATAACCATTTTATGAAAATGTGTATTAAAAATAATCCTGTTAAGTTGCCCAACATTTGCCAGTCTTAATCCACAAACAGTAATAAACCCAGATCAGAATAACTTTTCCAAAGTCTGTATATCTTTACATATTTACGTATTATCAAGAGTAACTGCAATAGTTATATCAGTAGAATGAGATGCAATTTTCAGAAGCAGTAATTGAAACAGCAACGTTATTGCTAAGCCTCTGATAAACCTAGTGTGTTCTGCCTAAAGTTATTACCAAATCCAATATACACTTAATATTTCAATTTCTTTTATGAGTGAATTACATTTAGTCCTCCTTATAGCTGACACTGCATTTAAGTGACATCGCAGAAATTTACAGCCAGAACAGACACTGAACGCTTGGCCCAGCCAGTGTTTCCCTGTCTTGAAATGTTCCTTTCTAATACACTCCCTACCTCCAACACTGTTTCTTACCTTCACCCAACACCTGCTCACTGCTCCACAGCTTCGCTGCCAAGCCACTGCTGCCTGCTGAATGTTAACTTTAAAGTAAGGAAATGCAGGGGTTTTGTTATTTCTTTTTTGAGGTTCACCTTGAAAATAAGCTCAAGAAGAGATAAATAATTCAGTTAAACACCAAGAAGAGACAGAGATATGGAAATTCAACTGCCACCATAATTTTTGCAATTCATAGAACCAGGATTAAACTAAAGCAGGTGGCAACTCACGACTGCTGTTTGTGTCCTGAATCAGAAGAGTACATTTCAATGTCTCCCAGAGCAGAGGTCCAGAGCTAGGAAGATGGAGATCCATTCTGAAGCACTTAAACATGCTTACTACAAGCTCCTGCATCACATCAAACCAAAATCATTAGAGGAAGTGCTACAGCCACCACAAAAAACACTGCTGAAGCCAAATGCTTAATTTTGATTTTGCATCATATCAGGACTTTGCTGGTTGAGTATTCAGGAGATAAATGCTGAAAAAATATTTTCATTTTATTGAGGCAACATCTTCCAGAGAGAAGCAGGGAAGCTTTGGCCAACACCAGTCAGAAAGCAGACTCACTGCAGTCCCTGGCAGTAGAGCAGCCCACAAGGCTGCAGAAGGATGCTGGAAAACAGGCAACACAAGGCTGGTGTTTGCTGTTGCGTGCCCTGGATCTACATGAGCTTACAAATGCCTCTGAACACTGGGGTAACACCTTGGGGAGCCCCTAGGAGTTGGATTCTGACAGCTGACTGAAAGGACAAACAAGGTAGGCAGCTCCCTACCTAAGAGAAGGATAGGAAAAACACTTGGCAGTGTGGCTAAAGGTATCAGAAACCACCATCAAAATATGAAATAAAATGCTGTGTGAGTGCTGTGTAAATGCTCATCTGCCAAAGATGCAGATGAGCATGAAGCAGGAATGTGGAATGAAGAGAAATGCACTGTCCTTTCCTGGTGCTGCATCTTTGGAGCCAGGGATCCAGAGGAACCCTTTCTCCAGGAACATACGCAGGATATACTTAGATTGCAAGAACTAATTTGCCTAAATATTAGTCCATCTGCAAATAAATACCTGCATGCATCTTCCTCTGGGGCCAAATACCTCAGTCTTCATATGACTGCCTTTGTTGCTCCACAATTTGTTTGGATGGCATTAAGTCTTAGCTACCTGACAATCCATTTACTGGATTCTTGTTAAAATGAAAATCTAGCAAAAAATTAAATTCAACTCTTCTAGGTCCAATCCAGGGGGTGCAAGAATGGCCCAAGCCATCCCTGATTATATCAGGAGCACTTTGTAACAGAAGTAGCAGCACCCCCTGACCCCAAAAAGAACAGAAACACAACTCACCATTTTGGGGTTTCTTTGCAAGCTCAACACTCAAGATTTGGACACATAAGAACTGCGAACTCTCCCCTGCTTTCAGCTAAGTCCTACAATACTTAGAGAACACAAATTACTTACCAGTGACAGGTAGCAGAAACTGGCCTGGGCTATTTTTTTTCCCAGGGTGCATCTCAGAAGCACTTGAGTTTTTCCAACACTGGAGTCTTCACCCTTAGGCCAAGAGGAAAACCTCGACACATGTTCAGAAAGGCTCCAAAGTTCTGCATATGGACAAAGTGGTATCACCTATGGCATACATACTGTACAGTACTGTACAACTACATACTGTACAATAACCAGGAGAAAAGCGGGAGTAATTTGATTATTTGAGAGAATTGCAAGAACATTCCACTAAGGTATTGTTCTCTAGATATTTGAAGTTAAAAAAAAAAAAAAAAAAAAGACTAACAGCTGGTACTCCTTCTTCACCCAACCCAGGGTCCAAGAGCTATCTCTAAGAGCAGATGACCAAACACCACCATTTATCTGCTGATGAATAATATCAGTAAGATCTCATCACTGGGGGCTCAGATATTCCCTAAAGGGATAAATCTTTCCCCTCATTTCTCTGCAGGCCCAGAAAGCAGCAATACTATCATTATTTCAAAGATCCATTGGGCATAACTTGAAATGTCAAACCAGTGTCTGACACATATTAGACGTTTTTCCTATTAGCTTAATCTTTCACCATTCTTCATATAAGGATTATTTTACCACAGAAACCAAGACTGTCTATGTGGATCATAAGATCTCAGAAACAGCCCCAAGGGATGAATTCATAACAAAAAACTAGCTGTCCATCAGCAAACAGGACACGAGACTTAACTCTCTGTAGCTCTCAAATCTTTCCTGATGAAAGCATTTACTTCTCATAGTGCATTACACACAAAAAGAGAGGTCAAAGTTCCAAGAGGCAATCAACAGCTTAAAATAAAGCAGGCTGTGGCAGACTGTGAAGTAGGCTTGGAATAAGACAACTCCATTCACTCCCTGCTTCTGCCAGGCAAAATTTCTGATTGACTGGTGTGGAGGAAGTGGTTGCCCCTTAAGGGATCACATCAGAGTGTTAATGTGCCTTCAGATTCACAGGCTGACTGTGCCCTGTTGCAGGCAGGAGCAGCTACAATTGTTCTCAGACCTCTTCTGGACACAAATCGCTGTAATCACTCCAGGAAATTTGAGAAATCGGGGTTTTCTACCTGTTACACTCTGATGTCGCAGTTACTTCCTGAGGACAAGGCTGACATTAGGTTGCTTTTTACTCCTTCACATTGTCACGATTTCCATGTTTGACATGTAATGTGAAGTGAAAATGCATCAGTTAAGGAGTTATGGAAGCTTTCTTACCTGAACCCATGTGTTTGGCTTTTTTAACAAATTACAATAAAAAATGCAACACGAGAAATTACACTTGAGGTTACTCTTCCCCCATTTTATCTGCTGCTATTAAAAGCCACTAATTTTAACAGCAATAACGAAACATATGGGATAGCTATAGATCAGTTATGCATAAATTTACCAACATTAGAGCACTGCATCATCAAATATGTCCAGTTTTACTTATACCTCTTTTTCCCCTACTAGCCTAATCACCTTCCACTTTTCTGTGCAATTGCAGACAGCCATTCTGATTCACACATGAATAAAAACGTCTCCACTTTCATCACTTCAAATCTCTCCTGGTTCTCCAAACTCCATTCCAAAAACTATTCCAAAGGGCTATTAAAATTTTCTTGAAATTTATTTGGGGAAGTATTAGCTTATTCTTTTTGAAAGAAATGAAAGACTTATCTCCTCAATTCTTAAGAGGACCAAGTGTCCAAACAACTGGTATCACAGTCAAATTGGAAAGTAATCCGTTTTCAGTAAACAAGTGTTTCATCAAGACTTGGACATAATCTGTTCAAATTAAGCAACAGCAAGACACTTCAAACCTTGTGAGAACAGAGAATTAAAATAGGTGGGATCAGATGCACAGCTTTCTCCAGACTGTACAGGAAAGATTGACCTGCATTACAGCACGTACGTATACCAAAACTAAGGCATTTAGACATCTACAGCACGAGTAAGATTAACAGCATCTACAGCAAGCTGTTCTCTTGTGGAATGACTTCTAATTCCTATCTAATCTATCTCTA
This sequence comes from Mystacornis crossleyi, assembly GCA_013400655.1. NCBI lineage: Eukaryota > Metazoa > Chordata > Aves > Passeriformes > Timaliidae > Mystacornis > Mystacornis crossleyi. The sequence goes on along the minus strand of VYZQ01022640.1, from coordinate 17,249 downwards.
ATGTGTGCACAACTACTGTATCTATTACCCCATAAGAGCAATGCTTGGCTAAATAGAACATTCTTCCTACCTCCCATCACAACTGATTACTTGGCCATCATATCCATTCCTAGCAGTCCTCCTATATTATGTTGAAAATAGTTCCAGTTCCTATTTGCCAGGATTGCAGACAGCAGATTAAATCCTTCTGCCCTAATTGTTTGCATATTGATCCTTGGCACATACCAAGAATCAAATGAGAAGAGATAGCCATAATACAGGTAGATCACATTCAGAGATCAGAAATTTTACCTTTTTTTCTACATCATCTAAGTATATAAAAATTAACAGTTTTGAATATAAATTAAATGCTGCTAAATCATACATGGGTCCAAACTAATCTCAGTATTTTATTACTGTCTCCTTTGTGCTCTAAACAACACAGCCTTAACACTGAGTTCTGATGCTTTTATCACTTAATTTGATCAAAGCTTTGACTGCTAAGAGAAGCAAAGAAAAAGCACAAAGCCCAATTTGCTGAGAAGGAAATGCTGGTATTTAGGCAGAAACAAGCTTTAAATTTCAATGCTTCAAAATAATGTGTCTGGCTGTCCAATTTAGCACATCCCCATTCCAGTTCCCAGTACATTATTCTCAGGCCACTGCAATCACTGACCTGTTACCAGCCATCAGTGCTGCAAGGCCCTGATTAGAGATGTCAGTTAACAGTCCTCCATCTTGAATTCCAGACTTTGGGGGTTAGGATTTTTAAATTATTTATCAGGTTTTTCCCCTAGGATAGCCTTGTGCATCCTGCTAGCTTCAGACTCAGGGAAAGAGCAATCACACACCATCTCCTTCCATGCAGTCAAGAGCAAAGACCAGCAAGTCAGGTAATTTTACTCCAAGGCAGCATCTCTCAAAGATGTTCAAACACTGTGCTTTAAAAGAGGGAGAACTTGAGGAGCAAGAAGTAAACTCCTGTGCTCTTTCCTTTGAAGGAAAAGGTTTTGAGTTCTGTAAAGTTTATTCACTTTAACTATGCTTGAAGAAAGGCTCACAGGACAGTCCTTGTTGGATGTTAGACTGTATCATGGATAAACTCCTTTTGTACAGCAAGGCAGTAGCCATTTGCAGTCTATCCCAGTCACTTCACCTGACGGCAGCTCATTTCCAGGAACTTTAAAACCATAGGGGCTCCTTCACAAACCACACACACCTTACCCCAGTTACGTAAAGCATACTCATTTTTACTGCTGTTTAGCGTGGAATAACCATGCTGTAGTGTATACATTGTTTTCACTACTGTTATGTATTAAAACCAAGACTTGACTGCATGATGCAGAAGCTCAGGATACTGCCCCACTCCAAATTAGCTGAATTTACCTAGAAACATCATCTATTTAGCGCAGACCGTCTGAAAGTCAGAGCTAAGCACAACGATTTCACTTGACATCTACCAACCACATGACTAAGCAGCTATTTCCTGAAGAACTTGCATTTCCTCAGAAATGTGATTCAAAAGGAAATCAGCACACAGCTTTGCCATTGGAGCACTGAAGCCAGCACAACACTGAGTCCAACCAGCTCTTTATTACATGAAATACTGTTCCCAGGTATTAAAGAAAGAAAAAGCAATCAAGTCCAGAAGCCAGCTGCCTCTTATTTTTCAGTATCCAGAATATCCAGTTCAGTTCTTTACCTTCCAAACCAAGTTTCTTCCTGTTCTTTGATATATTTTAAGATGAATAGTTTAATTCATAGCACCATTTTTAAATTACATACCCAGAAAAAAGTACAAGTCATAAAAGGTTAGGCTGCAAAAGATTTTGACGTGCATTTTACTACTGTTGAATATTACAAGACAGTTGTTTATTTTAAACATTAAAGTGCCAGGTTTATGTACAAACTTAAAATAGTAAAAATGGTAAACTTAAAACCTGCTAAGAAAGCAGTGAGGACATCATGTAGCTGCCTCCAGAGTTTTCTACAGACTATTCAACAAATTTGCATCTGGAATTTCTCAGCTGTTCCTGTTTATGGTAAGAGCAGCAGAAGCCGGGGGTCACTGCCCACAACTTCCCATCTTATAGAAGGAAGTATTTTCATGGAGTGGAATAGCATGTACTGTAAGATACACCTAAGCATTCTATGCATTAACACCATTGGCAAAGTCTAATTAAAAGGGGTTTTACTGCTGGAGCTACACCAGCCCTTTAAAGTATACCAATATCACCACGCTTTACAAGAGTGGGATTTCAGCACAGGAATGGAGTCACACTGTGACTCAGCACATTGAGTGTTTCCCTGTAAACAGGGCAGGATACACATTAATGCACATGGTCCCAGGTCACTTAAAATTCCGCATCCAGGGTAAAAGAGTTGTCTGTGGGCTTCGACATGACTCCCATCCTCTGATATTCACCTACTCGCTTCTCAAAGAAATTTGTCTTGCCTTCCAGAGAGATGTTTTCCATGAAGTCAAAAGGATTCTCCGCTTTGTATATCTGAAATACACAGGCAATTCTACAGTCATTGCAGGTGCTCACGTTTTGCGTGTGCAAGAGCATTAGAGATCAGTTGGAAGGAGTCTAATGGCAGCATCAGCAGGCTTACTATGTAGTGAACAAAAATCACTGTCCCAACCCTTCTCTACTTTATTTGTTCCTGTCTTCTTTTAGCTGCAGTAAACACAAGCACAACTACTAATACAACTTTTTCCATAGTATCCTTTTGGTTTTTCTTCTGTGGGTCTCCAAATAGGATGTAGCAGCAGGACTGCTAAATCATTTTACAAGTTAAAACAATATTGCTGCAGCCAATTTAGGATTTGGATTTCTGAAGGAAATTAAACTTATCTCTCCCCTGGAATTTATTCAATGTATTAGAGCATTACCTTGTTAAATCCCAGTTCCAACAAAAGCCGGTCTGCCACAAACTCAATGTACTGTTTCATTAAAGTGCAGTTCATGCCAATCAGCTTTACAGGCAGTGCCTCCGTCAAGAATTCCTGCAGACAACAAGCATTTTGTGTACAGAAACTGGTATTCACTATCATCTAGGTTAATTTTATGCCCCACAGCTCCCCAGCTTTGTTTGATTGCATGAAGTTCCTAAACAAGGGGCAGACAGTTACCTGTTCTATGAGAACAGCATTCATGATGATTTCCTTTACTCTCTCTTCTGATGGTTTGTGTATCAAGTGCTTGAACATGAGGCAGGCAAAATCACAGTGCAAACCCTGGAAAGAAGTTTCAGAAAATTATTTCAGGAATGCTGATTTAAAAGAGCAGAGTAAGTGGCATCACCTTTGCCACGTTACTGTTCCCGACAGACAAATTTGTGCCTCACCAGAAGGCATCACAAGCAAGTTCTGCCAGTGTGAGGCACAGCAGCTGCGAGCATTGGTGAGAACCCTCCAACTACTTTAGAGAAGCAAAATGCTAAGTTCATTCATACACTTCTGCAAGATCCACAATGACACGTTTACACACTTTGGTGAGCTTTATAGTCTGCTTGTTTCTAAATATACTCCTGTTTTAAAATATAGGCTTCAATTGAGTATCATTACTTTGAGCTACTGTGGCACATTACCATCTTAACTGCTAGAATTTGACTCATACCTCATCTCTACTGATGAGTTCATTAGAAAAAGTGAGTCCAGGCATTAATCCTCTTTTCTTCAGCCAAAAAATTGATGCAAAAGAGCCAGAAAAGAAGATTCCTTCCACAGCTGCAAAGGCTACTACACGTTCTCCTGTTAAGAGAAGATTGATAGTAATATTACACAGAAAACTTAGCAGGATGGATACACAGAAGTTGCAAATACACCAGTGAACTGCATCCTGCAAAGCAAATGAAGTTTTTTCTGCCTAAGTGTACTATGGCCTGTCCTTAAAAATTAGTAAAGACTTCTGATCATTAAACAAAACAAACATGAGAGGAAGTAAGAACTAATCAGACTACCTACGAAGTAGCTGAAGCCAAGGCTCCTTCTCCCTGGGTCAACCCCCAACATTATCCTTTTTCAGACAGCTCATAAAAAGAGCAGTCATTTTGGCACTGAATTAGGTCAGTGTCTGCTCATCTTTAGCCATGAAAAATGCTTCAATACTAGTGAAATAATGGTCTGTACCATCTCATTTCACCTTTGAAACAAGACATGAGGAATCATCAAGGCAGGAGCCACAGCCTCCAACCAGACATGTCTGCTGGCTATAGATGGCCGTGACATGTCCTGACATGTGGCAGCAATTTACAGTTTGATCATATGATTGCCACCATGACCTTATTATTCACAATGTCAGCAATTTTACAAAGATTTCCTGTCAGTAGCTCATTTGAAGACGAAAATCATTTTCTTCATGGTCAGAATTACAGTAGTGTCTTATACTGGAGAGTATGTACTCTCTGTGACAGCAATAATCCCTCTTAACTGTAAAGTCTGGAGAAATGGTAGTTCCTCCATCCTTAGGGAAGGAATTTCAATTTGCTTCCAATAGATGTACTCACCATATGTTGCTTTCTTGTCCCCAATCCAGCACATGGCCCAATCTGCCTTCTTTTTAACACATGGTAACGTTTCAATAGCATTGAAAAGAAATTCCCTGAGAAAGATAAAACTCATTAGGATCAGACATCAGCACAAGGATTCACTGCCATAAACAGTCTTGATCACTTAAAACATGCTCTGCACCTTCATGCTGGTAATTCTCCTTCCCTCTTACCTGGCACCAAGCTAGCTCTATTTGTTCCAATCAACTGATTTTTCTTCACCTACCCATCACGCCAACACCAGTTCACACAAATTCCCATGACAACATCAAGGGGAGAACTGTTCCACCAAGTGTTGTATTTGAATAAGGCTTTCAAAACAAGAGATTAACCAGGCTCCACTTTACAGTATGAAGGCAGCAGACCTCTCATGTAAGGAGCTCTTGCTGGAATTTAACATTTCAGAGTAAAAGTGACACAGCAAGCTTTCTAAATAGCAGTAAAACTCACTGTAAAACTTAATATACTCCCCTTATTTGACTGCTCCATCTTTTACATTGTGTAATTCCTCCATTTCAGTACTGATTTCAGTTTCACTCTTAATGCAAGCCAAGTATTACACCTCAGAGGAAGACGGATATTGTGAAGTTAAACTGCCCTTAAGCAGCAGTGGCATTTTACGTAAGGCCAATTTACACCCTAATATTAGCCTAAAAGTCAGAGAACAACTGACATGCATTAGTTAAATTCTGAATATTTACTGAGTTCTGAACTTTTCATCATCAAGCAATACGAACCTCTCTTTAGAATCCTTAATGTAGGTGTCAATTAGAAGACTGTACATTTCTGAATGTATATTTTCCATGGCAATCTGGAAGCCATAGAAACAACGAGCTTCTGTGATTTGTACTTCTTGACTGAACCGCTCCACCTAGAGGAAATAAATAAGCATTTGCCAAAGTGTTCGTGATTAGCAGGTTAGAAGTATTAATGCTGTATAGACCAGTTACTGGTCAACCCACAAAATCTTCTTTGGATTAATTCCAGACATGTGGATTACTAACAGCAATAGGCAAAGTAGTAACCCTTCAGAATTTCAAGTCAGAATGTATTCTTTGGCCCCACGGGAAATGGGAAAACTTAGTTTTACTTATCCCCCGTTAGAGAGAAGAGCACAGAGGGTATAAGCAGAATATGGGCTCTGAAACAGCCAAGTGTTACTGTAGTGCAGCATTCAGTGCCCCATGGGGAGTGGGCAAACGTTACAAAACTAGCGTTAATTCAGTAATTAACACAGGACAGCACTACATGCTGTAATGATGTAACACTCCATGATCCAGCAAACCAACTGTATCAGCCACAGCAAGCATGTCGAACATGAGAGTTATCTGGCCGAAGTGGTATTTCTGTCGGGACTTTCTACACGCTCACCAAGNCCCGAGGGAGAAGGGCCCGGGAGGATGGAGAGACCCTCCTGAGGGAGAGGGGCCCGGGAGGATGGAGAGACCCCCCCTGAGGGAGAGGGGACCGGGAGGATGGAGAGACCCCCCCTGAGGGAGAGGGGACCGAGAGGATGGAGACCCCCCCCTGAGGGAGAGGGGACCGGGAGGATGGAGAGAGCCCCCTGAGGGAGAGGGGCTGGCGCGGGGAGTGGTGGTGCAGTGCCCGGCGGGGACCAGCGGGCTCCGTCGGGGGCAGAAAGGAAAGACCACCGATAGGGAGAGAAGAGCGGAGCGGGGGTTGCAGGAGCCTCCGGGGAACAGGACAAGGGCGGGCGCGGTGCCCGGACATTTTACACTCACCGGATTCTCGTCGGCCTCCTGGAAGATCTTGCGGGCCGTCTTACTGGCCAGGACACGGGCGCTGCTGAGCGCGGGGGGCTGCGGGGAGACCGGGGTAGGGTGAGTGCGCTGCAGCGCTGCCGGGCGGGGGGAATGGGGCGCGGTCGGGCGCTCACCGTGTTCTCCTTGTCGCTCAGCGCCAGGCCCTTCATGGGCGACAGGCCCTTCATAGGAGACTGGCTCTTCTTGGGCGAAACCCGGGGCTGGTCGTGGCGGGCGGCGAGCGGGGCGCGGGCGGACAGCATGGTTGAAACAGCAGCGGCGACAGAAGCAGCAGCGGCGGGATGAGCGGCAGGAAATGGGATCTCCCGCGCTGGCTCTTTATATCCCCTTCGAAGTTGGCGCCAGAACGGCGGGCTGGCCACTCACAGTCCTCGCCACGCCCACCACCGCCCGCCCCTGCACTCCCATTGGCTGGTGCCACGGGCAGGGCCCCGCCTCCCATTGTGGCGGCGGCGGCGGCAGGGAGAGACCCGCCCTTCGCTTTGGCGCCAGCGGCGCGCGGGCAAGGCGGGAGAGCGCGGCAGGTCCCGCCCCCGCTCCCGCACAGACAGGTCCGAGTGCGGGACCGGCATCTAACGCCTGTTCGGGAAAGATTTGGCTGTGATGGAAAAGTCCAAAACTCGTTTTTGGATACGAGAACGTAACCTGGGCTTGGGGTGCAGATATGGAAATGCCACTTTGCCTTGATTTCCCCTTTTCTTTTCTGGTCCCTCCTTTCATTTTCACTTTCAACACTGATCCCTGAATTTGGATAAAGATTCCACATTCCTGTATTTGGAGGCAGAAATTGGCTTCCTGGAGAAACTGAATCTGTGTGCCACCCAGTTTCACGTATTTTAAATAAATAGCACAAGGAAATGAGAACACAGGTATGAAGAAGAGGTGAATATTCATAATTTTTACAAGTCAGCATTTATTTTTTTATTCATTAAATTGCCACATAGTTTTCCTCATCCAGCTCCACAAGGGATCTGCTTCTGTCAGCTAAAATGTTTTCCCTGAAGCAGTTGTAATGAAACCAGGAGCTCCATGAGACTTGGAGGCTCTTCAGTTACATGGGATGCAGAATGGCCTGGACTGGTTCCTGTCACTTGAGCATGTTCTCAGGGACGATGAGTTACATGGCCCACTACTGCATTGTGCTTGGCTGGAGAAGAGGCAGGTAGAGCAGGAGAGCAGCAGAACTATATAATGGTACTATGTTAAATTTACTGCTGTAGATTTCGAAGAAAAACAAAGCACTCCCCTCCAGCACCATCTCTAACACTGTAAATTCAAACTGATTACTCATTTTAGCAGGTCAGTGTCAAAGTCACAAATTTTGCTCCAAGCTTTCCTCAGCTGGGATATTATCAGAAATGGCCAGCAGAGACATTAGGCTTGTGTTTTTTCTTGGCCCTGTTTAGGACATTAGACTGGTGTAGGCACCTACCCAGATGTTCTGTGGGACTTTCTGAGCTAAATATGCATCCCAATATACAAACCTAAATATACATCTCCATCCCAGGAGAGTGAGCGCCACAAAACCCCAACCTAGTAGGCAGCCCGGACAAGCACAAACACATTCCTGCTCTGTCCCAGGAAGCTGGTCCCAGAGGCAGGAGTACGAGGCATCTCTCAAAATGCTTACAAGTGTCCATGTAACACCCTATTATCTCCCGCCACCTCTGCAGCTGCTGGGAGAGTTGGCAGAGAGCTAGAGCAACACCCTCCCCATCCCACCCAAACTCATTTACCTTACCACCCCAATAAAGAGCCCCAAAGCCACCACAAGCCCTGGGCCAAGGGCCGTGACAATACACAGCTGTGCTATCTCTGCAGTCCAGGTCCCGTTCTCAGAAGCCCAGGGCAGGGCATCAAAGCCCTGTCCTGAGGACGATGGTTCTGCAAGGAGAGAAAAGCTCCAGGGAGAGGACAGAGAGGGTCTGTGACTAAGTGTGTTGCAACTCTGTGCTGCTGTAGCTGCCACAAAATGGTATTTAGAAGTAAGTGTCCATGCTGAATTTTCCTATTACAGCAGTTTAACTCAACTGCATTTGTTTCTCCTTCATGTACATCCTTCTCCACGATGCAACTGCATTTTGGGACCGGCATTTTCACAGGAGCTTGTTTGGCAGAGCTGGGTTGGAGGCAGTAGGCTCCTGCCCTGCTCTGAAGTGCTCAGCATCACACCAGGGATGTCGGCTAGCTCCTGCCCTCTCTTTGGGTGAAAGAATGTTCTGCCCTGATGCTGATGGCTTCTGGGCACCAGTTCTGAGTACTGTGTGTTTAAAAAAAAACAGCCCCAGACTTGTATTGGTTTCCTGCCTTCTTTGTTTGCAGGAATTCAGACTCTCAGAAAGGTGGAAGTAAGAGCAGCCTGGGGCATCTGGGTGAGGCAGGTGTGGGTATTGTGTAACCACCCTGTTCGAACAAGTGCCCCCCAGGCCCCCATGCTGGGCTCTCAGCACCCAGCTCCACCCAGGCCCTGACATCCTCATCAGCTGCACGTGGAGCTCAGCAATAGCCTCTGTCCCAGCTGCTGGGACAGTGAAAGCATGGCAAAGCTCTGTCCCACCAGGCACAGCTTACAGCCCCCAGGCCTCACATCCCCATCACACGTTTGCTTCCTCAGGATGGCTACTGCCATGGCTCTTAGCTCACCGGCCTGCTGGTAACGCTCAGGGCAGGGTTCTTCTTACTCAAAGGATTGGTTTTCTTACAGTTTGACACAAATTGCCTACAGGACAGATAGACATGTTGCTGACTGCCTCCCACCACTGCAGCAATAGGTCTGATGAAAGTCAGTGAGGAGAACTGACTCATTGCTAGCTGAGGACTCAGTGTTTGCTGATGGTTTTCTCCTGATTTGTTTGCGTGGTCTCATCCAGCCACATTCATCCATGCCAAATCCTGAAATCCTAACCCACTGCTCAGTCTGGAAGGGTTGGTATTTGTATAGAGCACCATGCTCTAGGGCCCCTGCTTCAGTCTGAGTTCCACATGCAGCACAAAGGAATCTAAGAACTCTAAATATAAGCTGAGGCAGGGTAGGTGAGCAGGAGAGGCCATCAGCCAACACCACCGAGATGGTAAGCAGTGGTCTCAATGGCCTCTACTTTGTCCAGCAGGTTTGGAGGTAGGCCTCAGCATTTCCTCACCCAGCTGTGCTGAAGAGAAGAATGCTCCACATTCCTCCAGAACCAATCTGAACCATAAGGACTCAGACCAAAACTTCAGAAATTTGAATGATTTCCCCCAATAGCCGTCTACCTTTTTGGAGGTGGTCGCCCTCCACTTACTCCAGGATTTACATCTCCAGAAACTGAACTGCAGGGCCAAGGCACTTCAACAGGCTGTTTCACTGAGAAATCTAGAGCAGAACAAAACAAGTCTTCATTAGCATGATTCTGGCTGGGTATCACATTTGCCAATGCAGCCCATTCATTTCTAGTACCATCATTATCCACCTGCTTACCTGACAATCAGCCTCTTCGAAGATAACAAGCTGTTGGAAAGCAAAGGCAACATCTTTAATACAGCGTTAACATCCACAGTGTCCTGAATTTTTTAAAAACTGTAGTTCTTGCCTATTCAAGGTCCTTACTCAACATTTACAACTCTCAGGACGAAGTCCGCAGGTAATATATGACCACATATGGTGTTTTAATGGTGTAATTGGACATGTTGTTTCTTTGCTGTTCATGAAACTGGGCACAGTGCTGCAGACACAGTCCCACAAGTTCCAGGCAGATGATGCAGCATTAAAAGACTTTCAAGAGCTGGAAAAATCAGGCTTTCCAAGCAGCTGCACTTGCTGGCCATCGGCAGTCAGTAATACACAAAAGCAGCACTGATTCTGGTGCCTTCCTCTGCGCACACTGGTGGTGGAGCTGGAGTAGCAAGACCCAACATTGCCTTCATCCTTGTGCTCAAGAAGGCTGTCACTTTTCCTGGCTGATAGCACCACCTCCTTATTTCCTGCAGCAGCAGAAGGCAATGGCTCCAGCCTTTTGGCCCACCACTGACTTGCCTCAAGTAGGTTGTGATCTCAGCTCCTGTGCTCTGGTCATGGAGACTGGCTGATCTCTTGCCACACATAGACAACTACAAGTCCCACTCTTGCAGCCTGAGTTACCACAGAGCAGTGAACTTTCCTGAGGGTTACATTCCTCAGCACTTACTCATTCAAAACTGCCTGTTGGAGGATGCAGCCCCAGGTCCTTCATTTCTGGGCAGGCTGTGTTGTTTATGTTGAGCAGGGCTGTTGCACAGGAGCATTTCTGGGACATCTCCTCATTGCTACCATACACATACAGTGGTCTGAGCCACCCTTTCCCTCTTGGTCCAGAAGACAATCTTATCCAGGAGCCTGCCTGTACTTCCAAATGGTTCCAAAGAAAACCAGCCTCAAACCATGAAAGTCAAAAACTGAGGAGACAAAGGCAGGACTTAAAATCATTTTTCTTAACTGGGTCAGCAGTGGGCAGTTTGGTTATTACCCAAACCGTACTCACCTGCGGGGAACTCCTATGTATTCCCCATCCCTGCTCTATCTTCTCCCAATGACCTTTTCTTCCTCAGCAGAGACTTTCCCCCCCTCCCCGGAAAATGAAGATTATCTCCAACAAAGAGGATACCTTCTACTACCAGACTACCTGGTGTATGTTGGTATTCCTGTCCTAAGAAACCACATAGTCAAGATTGTCATGAAAGACTGAGAAAGGGTGCTGCCTCCCACCTTTGGGACAGTACAACATTTTAGCCCTGTTCTGCTCCAGATGCCCATGATATTTGCACTCATCCAGCAGGGCAGAGAAAACAGGGAGACTTATCACTGCACATTTTTCTGGAGGTATCTGCCAGACGCTTCCCTGCAGAGCAAGAAAAGGTTCAGTATTTGTCAAGATTCAATTACAATTTTGCCAAAGAAGGGACTGGGAAAAGCCAGCTCCTTCCATGCTCTGTCCTGTTGTTCTGCCATGGCAATTTCATTGTGGGGTCTAGCAGTGACACCATGGTGCTACGAGAAGGTGCCAGGTCTGTTTACCTGGTCAGTCCCTGTGCACAAACAGGCAGCAGTAGAAAAGATCCCAAATACATCCAAGTAAGTGAAAGATGATCTAGGAATACACCTATATATGACGGCAGTAATTGACCCTGGGAATTGTAACCAGGGGGAAAAAAGAGAAAATGGAAATTAGAAAACTAGAGAGAGGTAGTGCCGACAGCACTTAGGGGACCAGGAATACACAGAAAATTGGGTTTATGTTGCGCTTGCATTCAAAGGTATAACCACAGGTAGATAAATTGATGCAGGTCTGATGCTAAATGAGGCAGAGGCCTGTATGGGAATGTAATGGGGTGTAAGGGGTGACAGATACAAAGATTGTCATCCATTATCCTTTTGGCAGTACAGTCAGGCTGATAAAAAAAAAAATCCCTTGCTTTTTAAGGGTGCATTTGATTCACTGCTTTGTGACACTGAGAGGATTAAAACTGGCTGACTGATAGATTTTAGAAAGTCACTGTAAGGGCATGCCATTACCAGCTCAGTGTCCTGAGGTGCTTGCAAAGTTTTGTGGTAGATGTTGTGGGTAGTGAATATGTGTAAAAGTAACCTGTCCTTGGTATTAATGAACATAAATGCAGGATCTTGCACTAGGGAAGAAAAGTGAAGATTGCATTTATGAAATGCTGGACTGGCCCTGCAGGGAGGGGCTCCTGGGTGATGATTCATAGCAGCTCCATCAGCAGCTTGCCAGGCTAACCCATGGGCAAAGGAGCAAACCAGATCCTCTGTTCCATCTGCAGAGGGATTGCAGCTGGGGGCATGACTGCTTCCCTCCTGCACTGTGTGGAACAGGATCCATGGGGCAGCACCAGCGGGGCTCAGCTGGAGATTCAGCCACCCAAAGGCAGGTGTCTGCTCATGGGTGGGGTGTGCAGGCACTGAGGGTACCTGAGACATTCTAAAGCATCCTGCCTGACCTCACTGAGCCCTTGGGGCCTTTCAGATCTCCTGTGTCACTCCTGCCAGCCACACATATAGGCCCCCAGGAGCCTCTCAAATGGCACAAATATCCATATTTAGGCAATCAAGTCAAGCCGTCCAATATGAGTTGTCTGGATGTCTAAATGAGCTGTCATTATCTCAGACCAAACCCACTCCCTGTGCCCAGTCCCATTAGCAAAGGGTGGAAAAGGTGTTGACAACGTGGGAGCCGTTCGGAAGACAGCTCCAGGGCACACCAGAGGGTTACAAACGTGCCCTGGAGCAAGACGCTGGAGGAAGCTGTCCTGTTCACTGCTGTGAGAGCGAGCTGGGGAGCAGCCAGGTAACCACCCCAACCAAGCATGGCTGTAATCAGCCAGTGGGGAAAAAAGGCATAAGAACTTACAGCTTTGAACAGTCATCAGAACATGGGGTTCAGAGAGAAGGTATTTTTCACCAGGGGTAATTATGCATCGAACAGCTTTCCTGGGCACATGGCAGATTCCCCAATTCCCAAGCCATGATTTCAAGATTTCACATGACAGTTTTATTCAGGCACATTATGTTTTAGTCAGCAGTTACTGTCAAGTTTTGCTGAGCATAAAAGGATTAGGATATATTATTTTATTAGTCCTTTTGTCTGGCATCCATCAAGATGCTCTTTGCACAGCAAGCTCAAGGGCACACCAGGAGCTTCTCCACAGCTATGCCTGTTAGCACATACAGCTGAAGAAAGGGGGAAAAAAAGAATCTTCAAGATAAAGTTTTAACACTGAATACACCAATAAATAAATCAATCACTGATATTTTGTTGCAGCAAAATGCTCTGGTCTCATGTAACTCCAGCAGGAAAAAAACCCACTATAAAACAGGAGACAACAGGTCTCTTACCAGCAGAGCCCCACCTTACCTGCTCCACCACATACTGCCACATCCCCCTCTTGGGGCTTCAGTGACCTCTAGCATTTTCAGTGAAGCTGAGACACAAACAATTCCTTTAAATGATATAGCATTTCCCATACTCCCTTCCTTTTAAAACCCTTAAACAGATCCACTCCCTCCTCCTTTCCCTCACCAACCCTTGGGGGAAAAGAGGTACTATTTTATTTTTTAACAGATACATTTCTGCAGCTGAATTACTACTGGTGTTTCCTTCCTAGCAGGAATTGGGAAAGCTTCCATTCTGTAACCATCCTCGATCAATCACAGATGGAGACAGCAAGGCATTATTTGACCATTCTTTGCCTACACTGCATTGTAGAACTGCATATTCATATACAATTTTCAATAGTTGCCTTCCCTGTGACTGTCCCCATCTGTTCTTTTTTTTTCCGTGTTAGCTTTAAGTTCCCATCTATCCCCTTTGCTCCAGTGCTGCCACATGAATTGCTCAGGACAAAGCAATTTGCACCCTCTTTCCACTGGAATCCTGCTCCCTCCCCACCTTGACTCTGAAGCTCATGTCTGAGCTTTCAGTACCAGCTTTCTTCAGCCACTTCCATTCTCATTTTCCACAACTGCCCCAGATCCAGTTGTCCCAGGTCAGCACAGATCCCAGCTCAAAGCAGCACTGGAAAGCAACAAGTACCCCATGCATGACACATCCCTTCCCTGGCCGTGGTCCTGAGACCTCAGCTACACATCCCTTACAATGAGACCTGATGTCTCCAGCTCCATGCAGGGAGAACACAGGCACATGATACCCTGGGCATGAAGAGTTTCCTAAGGTCACCGTCCAGAAAAGGGATGAGACTGCTACACAGCTGCTGTCCTATCATCTCCTCTCTGCAGAGCTCATGAATGCTCAGCTGCAAAGTAATGAGCACAGGCACAGAGCTCAGAACAGCAAGGCTGCACAGGGGAGAGGAGAGAGGGTGCAGAGGATCTGCGCTGTTTGGACTTTGTAAGCCAGTCCAACAAAGCCACAATCCTTTTTGGCATTCTCTGGACACTGCCTGAAGGGGAACGAGGCTTCACACAGATTAGCAGACCAGACACACACAAGATGGGGAGCAGGAGTAGAAGAGACCAGAGCTCCTTTCCTTCTTCCTTCTGGTCTTCCTGAAATTCATGCACTCCGGTGCCTTTTTTTTAGAAATAACATTAAAAGGGCCCAAGCTCCTGCCAGCAGCTGCCCTGCCCTGAGCAGAATACACTCTTCCTATCTTGTGCTGGCAGTTATTGAAACACTTTGCAAAGGAAATACCAGAGGTGGAGATAAGCACTGGGTTGAATTCACCCCTCACTACATTCAGGTTTCCATTCTCCATATCACCTCCTCCTCTTTCCCCAGGTGATGGGCCACTAATCTTAAAACCCAGTTGTGCCACTGGAAGAAAGCAGCTTGCTAGCCAAGTTGAGCAGACTTCAGCCACACCACCTGGAAACTGGCACTGCAGGGCTGCTTCCATCACACTGTTCCTACAAAACACTGCTCAATACCCTGTAAATAATCTGTAGCAATAACCTTAAAATCAGGGAAAGTTGTGCCATGGGAAGCAGAAGGAATTAAGGTCATCACTGTCTTCCTAGGTGCCTGTCATCACCAGGAATTACTTAACCACCAAAAAAATGTTATTCACATGGACATTTAAATGCTAAGTGGAATGATCATCAGATGAGAGCCATGAACATGCCCTTGTTGTCTCCCACAGTAGATTCTGGCCAAGCATTTCCTGTTCCCATCATTACCAGGAGGAAAACGTGCCTTTTCCCAGCACCTCTTCCTAATGTGCTCACACTGGTTTCATATAGAAGCACTAATAAAAGGGGAAGATGTCAGGGATTGTGAGGAACATAGACCCACGACTGCTTCATTTTTCAAATCAGTCCAACTGAGTGCAGCCACAAATCATGAAAAGTTTTGTTAAACACAAAAGAAAGCTGTATTGAGCTTGCCTGGCAAGCACAGGAGGAGCAACCATGGCTCAGAAGTTTATTACCTCTCAGTGGGGCTAAGCTCCCACTGACTGTGGAGAGAGGTGAGCAGCTATCATCTGCTCTGATGAGGCTGAACAGAAATAGAGCATAACCAGACATATTTAACAACAGGGCATTTATACAAGTACCTGATGAGGTGAAGAGTAACCACCAACCTGCTGTCAAACCAAAGAAAGCATCTGGCTGCCTGCCTTGACCAAGGTCCAGGCCTCAAGGGGCACAGATATCAACACCTCCCTCCATAGCTCTTGCTCAGCCTCCAGAGTCAGCTGGGGCTTTTGATTCTACTTTCATGGTGTAAGCCTAGACTTCAGTGGGTGAAGTGCAGCCCCCCTGCAATCTGCAGCTTGGCAAGTGGGGGTGAGAGCTGAGAACAAAGCATTGCTGACTTCCAGAGGTGTTGAGGTGAGATGTGAGAAAATGCTGCAGCACCACCCCTCAGCCTATTAACTCCTCTGAGCCAGTTAAATCCAGAGCAGGGGCTAAAAGCAGCCCTGCCTGTTGCTGCTGAGGCAGGAGAAGGCGTATCCCTTCTGCACCAGGCACATAGTGATGCTGTGCTTGCACACAGCCTGTGCATGCAACACACCAAAACCCACGCTGGGAGCAGCAGGCAGGCTGCAAACCTCTGAGCTCCTTCTGAAGTGCCAGGCAATGGCATGTCCCATGGGCTGGGAATTCTGTACCCAGCACAGAAGCAGCAGCCAGCTGCTCAGGGGCTCTGGCACAGCTCTCCAGCTGGCAAGGCTGAGGAACAACCGTGCAAACTGAGTCTCATCCTTGATTTCCTGCCACTCCCCAGGCGGCAACCACAGCATCCTCAGGGGTTACAAGTTGCACAGAGGGGAACAGCCTTCAAAATTGGGTGGCCACAGCCAAATCACCCAACAAAAGCAGTCAGCAGTGGTGTTAACTCCCAGGGGACCAGGACCTGGTAGGGAGGACAGAGTCATGCAAAAGGAAATGCTGCTGAACTGATCAACCCTCTCCATCCCCTCTTTTGAGCTCCTGGATGTAATCCAGGCTGTGTGTCAGGGACAGTGCTGGGCAAGAGACATCCTGGGTGCCATCAGTCCTGGTGGTACAGTGGGTTTCCCAGACATGCACCACAGTCACTGTCAGGTTACTCAGTGCCTGATATCGACTGAAGCAGCAGCACATTTCCATGTCCATCTGTGTTTTGAACTGTGTAGTTCAAAACTGTTTTGAACTGTGTAGTTAGAGATGAAAGCACTGCTGGCTGCACCCCTGGGGTCTACTCATAACTCCAAAAGGTGACACATTAGGTGCTCATGTTTGAGAGGTGCTCATAAAAATCACCTTCTACTGAGGTAACAGAAAACAGTGACTTCTGTCACCAAGTTGTACAAACGTTTCCCTGCTTTGTGTTATCTCCTTTTCACAGGCTCCCTTCAGTGATGTTTTATGAGCGTATTTTCAGACAGTTTCTCTCTGTTAGCTTGAGCCCGTTCAATTTCTTATAACATTGTACAACCAGGTAGGATTGTTTTACATTTAGCATTGTAAGACAAAAAAAGACTCCTAACAGTTTGGGTTTAGCAAAAGAAAAACCATGGTGAAGTTGGGGGGTTTTGTTGTGTTTCTTGGACCTAAAGCCAAATTAGCCTCTAGGCAATGAGCTAGAAAAAATACCCATGTTTCTAATCCAGAAAAGCTTCCTGGTCTCTATTAAGCATTAAATGGCTGATTTATTCACCAGGGGGATGGTGGAGGGTTTTTCACTCACAATCCTTTCAAGATGATTATTATTCTGCTTAAAATGCCGTCCAGTGTCTGCTTTTGTGTCTAATCCATGTTAAACAAGAGCTGGGAGAAAGCTTTCTCTGGTGAGCTAACAGAAGCTTCCTTTCAAAATCCAATAACCTCTTTATGGGAAGCTCTTCTGGAAACAGTATAAAACAAACATTGGTGAAAAAAAGAGGAAAGAGAATAAGAAATCATATCTTCCTTCTTCTCAAATCAGACCTCTACTATCATGGTGGTGGTGTCGATGGACC
>VYZQ01022639.1:35285-52831 GCA_013400655.1 Mystacornis crossleyi | reverse complement strand
AAAGAAGAAGAAGCAGAAGAAGGAGGGGAAGAAACAAAAGAAGGAGAAGAAGAGGAAGCAAAACAGGAGGAGGAAGAGAAGAAGACGAAAATAGAAATAAGGGTTAAGACATTATTTCTTATGCTAGGAAGGATCAAATATATAAATTGAAATGTTAGAAATGTATAATTAGCGATGAGGGAAATACCTTACAGTGATTAATTGCCAGTGGATTTGAAAATTATGAAAGGTTAAAGTGAAGAGTTTGGATTTAAGATATGCAAGGTATTTTTATGTTTTTAAATGTTTTTCATATATTAATTTCTTTTACAATTTGCACAGCATTTGTCTAGCATTTTTATTTCATCTTGTTTTTGTCTCTTAGGATAATTTTAGATGAAGCTGCTTTGCATTTGTCTGATAAGTGCAACACTGTTATGGTGAACCTCCATAGAGGTAAGGATGCTTTAGATGTGACGAATCGATTGCAGGGCCTTAAGAAACAAAATTATAGGCATCTTTAGCATATATAAAGGTTATTGAAAAAGAGGTCTGAGGAGACAAGGAGCAGCAGGTTGAGTATGAGAGAATAGTGAAATACTGATAAAAATCTGAGTGCTTGGGTTTGGATTTGTGGATTCAAAAGTATGTCAGAGAAAAGCATCTTGCAATTCCTCTAGTATCTTGTTACAGTTTAATAATGGGCATTTGAAAAAGCATATTTTTAAAAATCTGGAGTTTCACAGAAAGAAATTTTCATAGGTGTGAGATCTCATGAGATATATATTCTAAATAGTTCAACTCGAAAGGTGCTATATGGCACAAAGTTAGAGGTTCTGAAAAGAATCATGCTGACTGGGTTGCTCTGATTCAAATAGTAAGAGCCTTTAAGAACTGAGGAACTTGAATCAATGTTTAACAAATTAATTGGAGAAATAATGAAACATTGTGCCCACAAACATGTTTATTTAGCTTAAGTAAGAGAGCTCTAATAGGAGCACAGTAAAGGTATTCTATTTAAACAACAAAAGAGGGTAAATAAGTTTTTCACGGCACTGAAAGATTAGTACAATATGAACATGTGTTCTCTCACTTCAGCTAAAAAACTGATAGAATGTTTAGTCATTCAGCTTCTGTGTGCCTTGGTTTCTCTTAACTCACACAGATGGAATGAGGATAAATATCTTAAAAGATTACACTGCACACAGATGGTGGTAGTGGGAGTGATATATTGGATTGAAAAGATTCAAGTTCTTGATTTGAGTAGCTGAAACTTGAAATCTGAAAGTAATCCTCATAAAAGAAGGAAATTCAGAGATATAAAAGGTTTTGATAAAAAAGATTCCTTTACAGCTCATGCTGCTTTTAATGGTTTTATAACTATAGGTATATGGTGTTTGTTATTGTCTTAGTGTTTTTTTAATTATGGTATTTCAGATTATGTTCGTGTTATGGATATGGGACTGCTAGAACTAACCATTACAGCAGTAAAATCCGATTCTGATGGAGAAAGAGTAAGTATTTAATGACAAACAAAATGGAAAATCTTCATGAGAGATTGTGATTTGAAAGTTAATTTATTATACTTAAAATCAAGGACGGTTTTTAGGTTTACTTGTCTTTTTTTTAAGTCCTATTCTGCTAGTTAAGTAAAATAATTTAAAAACATCTATGTATGTGCTATTTTTATAGAATTTTAGGGTAATTTGAAGTGTGTTCTTGTCTTCTCATTGTTGCTATCTAGACTAAACCACGTTTTGAGCTGCACTGTTCCAGTGATGTAATCCATATTCGTACCTGCTCTGATTCGTGTGCTGCACTAATGAATCTCATACAATATATTGCAAGTTATGGTGATTTACATCCACCCACTAGGACCGAAGTTAAACGTGGAGTTAGCAAGCCAAAAATGAAGGTATAGAATGGCAAAATGATAGCAACTTAACTTTCTGCTTCTTGGTGATATATTTTAATTTTAATCCCCATTCTATTTACAAATAATATGAGATTCCCTGCAAAAAAATGAACAAATTGTATCTAATTTAAAATACATTTCAGAGTTAAAATAATGTTTTGATTTTTTTTTTTTCTACTTTGGTCACATAATATTGTAAAATATTTTGTGCTGTTTACCTCTTGTACTTTATTCTTATCTAAAGAAGAAAATGCCAGGACATATACGAGGTGTCCGTGTACTCTGATCTAAATACCCTGAACCATAATGTTCTAACCTACTTTATGAATCGTCCAGCTTGGTGTTTCAGGTCACTTGACTATTTAACAAGTTGAGGTGTTTTTTCTCAGTTTAGGAGCTGTGACTCAAGCTCTTCTAGCAAAATCTTTTTTGACATCTGTTGTCTTTGAGATGTAACTATGTATAGTTGCTCTCCTACAGGTAGAGACCTTTAGCCAACCATCTTCCCACGGACCAGGCCTTGCTGAATCAGAGCAGCAGATTTTACGGGATTTGATGAGTGATGCAATGGAAGAAATTGAGACTCAACAGACTGCTTCTGCCGTGAAGCAAGAGTCTAATGGTAAGAATCCTCTGAAGGCCTAGCTACATATAAAGTACAACTTCTCTGGAAAGAAAGTGGGATTGAAAGTTTTGTGTATGTAGAGATGCTGCAATAAGAATGGGAGCATATACTTAGGATGTCTGAAGTCTTCAAACTATGGAACAGATTCTTGCTTCTAATAATAGTAATGCAGAAGGACTTTAAGATTCTAGTCAAATTCACATTACTGAGGTACTAAAAGCAGCAAGGAAGAAATCTGACTCCAGGACTCCATCAAGACCCCAAATTCTGTAGGAGCATAAGTTAGTGTGAAGGAATCAAAGACCTCTCTTCTGTGTATGAGGGTAGTCCAGGAAGATGGTGCAGTTCTGAGTCACAGGAAAAACTTCTAGCTATGAAGAATTTTTTGAATTAGCAGATAGAACAAGATAGTTGATTTTATCACAGGATTATGGCTTCTGTGTCATGGCTAGAGTGTAATTCAGGTTTAAATTTGATAAGATTTTGTACTGCCAATAGATTTCTATTCCAGTACTATTTCCATGATGTCTGGTCATCTTTTCTGTGGTGGAAGGTGAGCAGTCACTGTAGTACTGGAAGTTTTTGATGGTGTGGTGGTCTTACTTTTTGGTGGTCTTACTCCTAGAATGAGAAATATGAGATCTGTATTTTATTCATAGTAGGAATTGATTCAAGATAAAATAAGCAAATTCCCTTGATATAATTGAAGTAAAAAACATTAGTTAACTCTTAATTGTCATATTTTGTAAGGATTTTTCCACTGAAACATGTTTTTTCTTCATCCTTCTTCAACTCACAGGAGTTTTGGATGACAAATCTCAAACTCAGGAACCATCTTGCTCAGATCTCTTCCTGTTTCCAGATGAAAGTGGAAATGCCTCACAAGAGCCAAGTCCCACTTATGCTTCATTTACTCATCACCTGTTAAGTGAGGCCATGGGAGATGTTCCGGCAGAAAGTGATGATTTCTGCATTCTTTTTGCACCTAAAGTTGCTGTTGCTGTAAGTTCCTTTGAAAATTACTAAAAAAAAATCCATATATAAACTGAATTAGAGAGAAGCCTATGTAAAGTCTAGATAAGTTACATTTCATAGATTTCTGTGATTGCTTAGTGTTGTTTTTCTGTTTGAAAGGAATTTATGCATTGTTACTGTTAGGAATGGTTACAAGTATTTTCAAATAGATATGATTGTATTTTCAAATAGGTAAGATTTTTCTATATCTCAACACTATGTAATTGTCCTCTGATCTGAATGTTACTTTAAGCTGTATTGGCAGTTTTCCTGCATTTTAGTCATGTTTAATCATTGTCATTTTGACTTACAATAGTGGCATAGTTAGGAAGAAAATGTGTTAAGCAAAAACCAGCAATTATCAAAACAGCAGCTTTGCACATCTTCTAATCTTTTGTTCATTTCTCTCTTAATCTAAGATATCAGTGTTTGTAAGGACCTAAGATCCTTGCCAAACCTCAGAGAAAAGCTTGTGTGTCACTTTACACGAATGTCTATCCTCTGTGTTGTGTTCGTGTTGTCTGGTGATATTCTTAATAGACAGAAGCAGTTCCTGCTTCTGGGTCCCTGATTAGAGGCTGTATTTTTCCAGTTATAGGTGAGCTTGTTTGTTTCCAAAAGTGCTAATAGGGTAGCCTGGGCTCTTCTGTGGTTTTCTGTTTGCTTTCAACTAGTACTTTGTTTTGTTTATCGTTTGGGGGAGAAAGTTTTTTGTTTTGGTTTGGCATTTTTTATTGTTGTTTTTAACTACTTTGCAGCTTCTACTTCTTTTTTCATATGTTTTTGTCTTTATAAGAAACATTTCTAAACTAATCATGTGTTGTATAAGCTTTAGAAGACAGTACGAAAAAGTTTTCTTTTTCATGGGAAAGATTTAGACATCTCAATAAAGAAAGCAGATTTCACTTTCTCAATGCTATCACCTTTTCAATGCTATATGCCTTTTTTTTAATTAGGAAAAAGAGGAAGAACCAGTTATAAAAATAATGGTTGATGATGCAATTATTATAAAGGAAAATCATTTCAGCCAACCTATAAAAAAAACGGATACAAGCAAAGCTCCCCTTCATTTTCCTGTTCCTCTTGTACGCTATGTTGTAAAGGAAATATCTCTTATTTGGCACCTTTATGGTGGAAGGGATTTTGGGACTGCACCACCAACTTCTCCAGCTAAAAGTTTCATGTAAGTGTTTGATCTAATTATGTGGATTAGAAGATTTAGAAATACATTAATTTTCTTTTGATTTGGAGTAATCGTTCAATCTCAAGTTTCCCTTGCTTGCTTCTTGGCTCCCTTCTCACAAGGAATCAATCACAGAACGGTTTGGGATGGAAAGGATTTTAAAGATCATCTAGAATCTTATTCAGTTTAACTCCACAAATTAGAGTGTATTTTTCCTGTGTCTTAACCTGGACGAGCTGGGTTTGATTTTGCTGATTTTTGGGGGGGAATGAAAGGATGGATTTTGTTTTAGGGTAATATTAGAAGTCAAATTTTCCTAAAGAGGTCAGGGCTTAAGAAGCATAAGAGTCAGATTTACAGGATGTCTTGTAAACTAAAGAGTAAAATTATCACAGCCAAAATTAAGGAAATGTTATGAATGTTAATTTGGTGGGATACATACACCTAGTATTCTGCTTAAGTATATAATACTTGAACAAAAAGAAATTATTTGGTTAACAGTAACACAATTTCAGTGTTTTTTTTGAATATCATTAAAATAGTAATAAGTTACATCCAGTGCATTTCATTTTAGATTAACGGTGAGATAACTTGATCTGTAAAACCGTATTTTTGCTTTTTATTTCCCCAGAAGTCCCCATAGTTCTCCTTCTCACACACCAACAAGGCATGGACGGAATACAGCATGTGGAGGAAGAGGAAGAAACCCAGACTTCCTAATGGAAATACAGTTAAGCAAGGTGAATGACAGAAACAGCTTCAGCCATGACTCTGTGTGTGTGGATATTTTTACACGTTACACTCCTTTGATAACACCTTTCCATTAGAGTTCAGTACTATTTCTTTCAACAGTATCTAAAGCAATCACTTTGATGGTGATGAATGTAGAATTTGTTTAACAAAAACTGTTAGTATTAGCATAGTATTTACTTGCTGAATAAGCTTATTTCTAGAGATGAAGGAAATCCATTACAATAATCTCGAAAGTTTTTATTATAAACAAGTTTTGCAACTGCTGTTCTGTTTTTCTGTCTTCAGTTCCATTGTGAATAGATACACCTGTTATGAAATTAAGTGTTCTAACAAAATAAGCAAGATGTAGATCTCTTGAGAATACTCAGTGTATCAGTTTGATACCTGGATATGAAATAACATCTAGTTATGTCAGAGTATCGTTCCTGTGTTTTCCGTAACATATTTAGCACCCTTCAGGCATAAGTATCTTACTGTTGTTTTTAAAGCTGAGCTTAGCTCTAACATAGGAACTAGATGCTTTTTTTTCTGGTGCTTTGAATAGTATTGGTGAGGAGTTAAATGTATTTCATGTTAAATGGATCGATAACAGAATCTTTTTAAAATAAGGTTTTTTCAAATGTTTCCATAAACATGAAAGGCACTACATAAATATAAAGGCCTTTTATAGTCTATATGCATTTCCAAAACTTAAAATTCATCCCATTAGAACTTTAAACTTGCCAGAAATGTGATACTTAAGGTAGCGTTTTCTAGAAGCATGACATTGCAATAAAAAAGAGGAAAAAGGGAAGCATTTAATATTCCACCTGGAAAACTTCATATATAGAATTCTAGCCATCTCTTAGTTTGTAGATATTTAATGAAAGTTGGTGTTAGCATGAAGCAGTATATTTTTTCCCCTACTTCCCCATACTTGGTACAAGGCAGTAATGTTTAAAGAAATGGAGAATAAGAGGTGTCGCAGTGTTGCCTTGGTACTCAGCGCCGGGCCGGCAGAGGCCGCTGCCGCGCTCGCTGTGAGCGCTCGGCAGCGTCCCGCTGCCGGCAGGGATGCGGCGGGATCTGGGGGGGCAGGCAATGGTTTGTAGGTCACCACAGCTGGAAATGAGAACTACATCAAGGGGTGACCAAATGAAGATAGCTTAGAATTTAAGAAAAATACTGAATTAGAATATATAGAGAGAGTAAAGTTGTGGGAAACAGAAAAGTAGAAACTCTTATAGACATTAATGGCTCTGATTTACAGCCCTGGAAAAAGCTGGAGTTGATAGATGCTGGAGGTACACAGACATTAAGCAGAGAAATTATAAACCTATGTTACTATAGTTATAAGTAAGAGTATGCTCTAAGTTAATAAACTCTATTAGGTAATATGGTGAAGGGATTTTAAATATGGTAATATAATTTTATAGTTTAAGTTAAGAATTTATATGTTATAAGAGAAGTAAATGTGTGTACATGAGGCAGAAAATAATTGGGTGAAAGACAGCTGCAATGCAGTAAAAAGCACTAAAGGTGATAGGTTTTAAGGTCAAAACAAAGTTCTCGTGTTAATTGTCTATTGGTCATGAAAGTTACATATTGCCGTGTAACCGGAAAACTCGTGACTATCTTCATGGCTATGAACGGTTTAGTACTCTAAATCCACAACCTCTGAGACAAAAGCCTTTTTAGTTTTATTATTTGCCAAGAAATAAATTACTTGTTAGCCTTTGATAGTCCCATCTCTTTTATCTGGCGCTGACATAAAGTGAGTAAGAAAAAGGAAACAAGACCGCAAGAAGCCACTTGAGAAGTCAGTTGGTAGGGAAGAAACATTTTTTTCTTAAGTGTTAGAGGGTGCAGGATCCAAGACTTGCAAGATTGCCTGGTACAGGCTTCACATGAGGTGAGAAAGATGTCAGGATTGAGAGGAAAAAGCTGAGTGAATGTTAAAAAAAAGTGAAATTCATTCCATATCTCATACTGACTTTTTGTTTTGGCTTGAATTTGCATGCTAAAATATGACCATGTATTGGAAATTGGTAGATTTCTAGTGCTAGATATGTAAAACCTGAATAGTTTCAGAAATCTTAGTATCATTTCTGTAAACTTAAAACAGTAGACAGCTTTAAAAGTTCCTATGTGTCATGTGCTTTCCTGGTTTTTTGTTTATTTTTTAAAGAAGTATTCTGCTGTTAAATGTTGTTTTTCAATGAAACTGATTATGCTGGCTTTCTTTTTTAAAAGGTGAAATTCCAGCATGAGGTGTATCCTCCAGGTGGTGCAGAAGGTGAATCCTGTCTGTTGGAGCAGCCAGTGTCACGACAAGTTTTTATTGTTCAGGACCTGGAGATCAGAGATCGTTTAGCTACATCACAAATGAATAAATTTCTCTATCTCTACTGCAGTAAGGAGATGCCCAGAAAAGCACATTCAAACATGGTATAGCTATGAAATATGTTAATTCGTTACAATTGCAGTGGTTGAACTATCACTGTGGGGGCTATGCACACCTAATCTTGCAGAAGCAGAAATATGAGTTTGTGGAACACTGAAGTAGTATAATTTGTTGATAGTTATTTACTTGACTCTTTGTGGATATTAAGACATTCAAAAGTCAGTTTGAATGTTAGCATGTCAGGTTTTAATGGGTTTGAGATTGTCAGTTAAAAAAATAGATGTGCAGGACTATTGTAGTAGCTTTCACAATTTGCTTTTGAGCAAATGTCTGCTTGTATCAGTGATGAGGCTTCTCACTACACATGCAGATTTGTATTTTTATGGTATACAGTAGTCTTACTGGTTCTAGAAAGGATTTTTTTAATTTTGGGGGAACTTTCTTTTAACTTTATTTTTTTATAACATTCAGAGTAAGCTTTTATTCAATACTGTAATTGCTAAGTGGAATCATACTGGTACTGAGATTTTGCAGTGAAAGCTTTTCTTGGCTGGTGTTCTGAGATTTAATAATTGTGTTGGGTTTTTTTCAGCTGACGGTTAAAGCGTTACATGTCCGTCCTGAGTCTGGCAGATCCCCACAGGAATGTTGTTTACGTGTTTCACTAATGCCACTTCGCCTCAATATTGACCAGGTCGGTTGTGCCAGTTTAAAAAAAACAAATAGTTTTTTCTTTATTTAATGATACCTGGGGTTTCTTTTAGCCAGATAGTTTTAGCCGTCGTACGTATTTTATGTTTTATGTTTTCTTGGTGTGATACCTTTTTTATTGCATCTTTGGATCTCTGTTGTTCCATTTATGTCCATGCTAGAACTTGCCTTCTGCACCAGCTATTACAAAGACTAGATTTTGTTATTTAAAAACTAAGAATATATTTAGGCAAAGCTGTTTACTCGGTAAGTTTTCCTCCTGAAATTTCTGATAATCTCCAAGGGTTTGGAATCACAGCTTTTAAAAAGAACTACTTATTCGTGAATGATGGGGTTTTGTTTGTTCATGAAGTGACTTCATTGTTTTTAATTGAAAAAGGTTAATCATTAATCTAGAAGCGATTCACAACATCTGAGTCAAGGGCACTTGACACTTGAGAAATGTGTCTAATAACTTGAAGGCTTTGTCTTGCTATCAACTGCAGTGGCAGGAAGAACTGAAATTGTTTTACTTTCTTTAGCAGGCCTTTGTGCAAGGTATTTTTGAAATATTCAAGAAACATTTGGGTTTTTTCTAAACCAGTAAGAGCTATGTATGTTTGTGCAGGCAAATGTAAAGTGCAGTTATTACTCTTTGTTGAAGCATTTTTTCCTTAATTTGTCATCTGCAGAGAGAGATATGGGATTTGGGTTTTTTAAGAGCATAATTAGGATTTCCATTACCTACCTTTTCTTTCTTTCAACACACATTGGAGACCAGGTTTTCCCTTTGCTATTAGCAAAATTGAACTCTGTCTAGTTTGCAGTAATTTCATCTAGAAAAAAATAGGCTGGAAATACTGCCATCTAGGGAGGAAATGTGTTCTCTCTTGGTTGCTTTTAAAGTCTTTCATCTTTTGAACCATAAACAAAATTCACCTTTACAACTTCTGTGAAATTAACTACAGCTTTTTTGGAAGCACAGGGCTGCATGCAGTCCTATTAGAAATACTTGTTAATACTACTTAAGCTGTCCTTCTTACCAGCTGGTAGTAAAAATGGAAAAGAAAGTCCAGTTGTCATCAATGATTGGATGAACAAGGCACCAGTGTGATGCCTCTGTCCAAAAAAGAAACTGGGATGTAATAACTTTAAGACATTATTAAGACATTAATACTGTAGATATTAATGAAGCAATGATGAGACCTGATTTGTAGTGATCTGATTGACTTTGACAGTATTAGAGAAGAATATAAACTATACTTAAATACCTTCTACTGCAAATCAGAGAAAAGTTTATAGCCATTAAAACACCTGGGTTCTGGACCAGTCTCCAAAATGAGAGTAGAAATGATGAAAATAACCCTGAATTTTTAAGACAGAGCTAGATAGATCATGAAATCCTATTATATGGAGCAAGGTGCATTGGCCAGGAGGGTCTGGTTTCTGTCTACGTTTCTGTGTGGTTTGTGCATATGTTAAAGGATCAAAACCAAAAAAATTTGTTTCGTTTCATATCTGCATAGAAATAGAGCTGGAACAGTAGGTAATGTTTTTAAAGAATTGTGTCTTTGTATTTATTTTAACCTGATTGTATTTTCCTTTTTGCCATTAGGATGCCTTGTTTTTCCTGAAGGACTTTTTCACTAGCCTTTCTACAGAAGTAGAGCTCTTAGTTACTCCAGATCCTGAAGGTACATTTCTAAAAAACATAACATTAAAGTGCCACTTCTTTCTCCTTTAATTTGTGTATGTGTCTGTAAGTTCACATGTGAATCTTGTGTGTACAAAAACTTGTTTGGGGATTTGAGCACTAACATTAATGACTTTTTTTTAGAACTCA
Source organism: Mystacornis crossleyi (assembly GCA_013400655.1). NCBI lineage: Eukaryota > Metazoa > Chordata > Aves > Passeriformes > Timaliidae > Mystacornis > Mystacornis crossleyi. The sequence continues at coordinate 42,446 of VYZQ01022639.1, read as the reverse complement.
GAAGCTTTAGGTATTTACGCTTTTTATTTTATAAATATGAACAAAGGTCTTCAACATGTGGAATCTTAATTCTATATAAGGTTTAACCAAAATTGGAGCATATTTAATAAGAGTTTCTCAAAAGATTTTGGACTGTGTATATGCTATTGGGAGTTATTACTAGATAAAACAAATACACTGTGCTGCTTATTTATAAACTTGAACTTTGTGTTAGACAACTTCAAGCTATTGGACAAACATACTGTTTTATGCCAGAGGTATTAAATAATGCAGTTAAATATGCAGTTGAAGCAGTACTTCTAATCAATTATACTATCTGATGCAAAAGCAGTATATATTGGAAAGTGTATTTCCACTATTAACTATATTTGTGCGTTTGTTAGCTGCTGTACTTTACCTGTTTTTGTTGAGATGTCATGCTGAAATGCATAGGTGATGAAGCCCTGTGCAATACTGTCATTAGAACCAGAGGCATTGTTAATGCTGATGCACAACCTCAACATAAGCTGCGTGTAATAGCTTTTATTAATAACTAAGAGAATCTAAATATTTCCCTGCTAGTAATTCCTACTAATGAGCATTAGAACTTAGTAAGGACACAGTAATTGTGTAAATAGAATCTTTCTGTAATCACTGTGAAAAACATGAGTCACTTTACCGTGTACAACTTTTTTCTTAGTTAAAAAGTCTCCTGGTGCTGAAGTTACGTGTACTTTGCCCAGACATGTCAGCAGCCTTAAGGAACCAAGTCCAGTAATTTCTTTTTCATCACCCAAGCAAGCAAATGAAAATGGCAGCATTGATTCTATGGATGTGGTTAATGGAGATGATGATCATTTCTCACAAGAAACAACATCATACGGTGATCAGCCGGTATTTTTCAGGTAAACTTTTGTTACAGAATTTCTAGTGACATATAGCTGAATGTTTTAAGAAAGTGTGATGATAAACTGTTCAGACCTTAGGGCAAGGTGCATTTTTTTGTTTGTTTATTGGCTGGTTGTGGGAAGCAAATATACTTGTTTCTGTCACTGAAAGATCACCAATGATTTTTATTAACTTTTGCACACTACTGTGCACAAGGAAATAAAAATTAAATCTCTGCCCCATACAGAACCAATAATGAGATGTTTTACAAATGCATAAATAGAGCAATGTTTGTACTCTTACATCTAACTATAAATTAGATCCAATATAACCAGAGATGAGAGTATATAAAGGAAGAAGATATAAGGATATCATGGAAGAGAGGTATGAAATTAAAATATCGCAAGAGAAACTCTAATGTAGCCCTGACTGGGAAGTGACTATGAAAATTGTAGCTTGTTATGCAGAAGTTTTTTCACGTGGATTCAGATCATAACGCCTCTAACAGTAGATGTGTGCTGTGGTAAGCCGTGCAGAACTAAATTGAAATAGCATGGCTGTGGTTCTATTTCACCATGTCATGACACACCACATACCTTACCAACAGAATTTTTTATGAAGTTCCACTTGCAGGACTAAATTTTCCCCACAGAACCATCATTTCGTGGGTGTTTGTTTGTTTTTTTAACATAAAGATGCTCACTTGTGGGATCAGTAGCACATTTGCAGGACTGTTAAATTTATTACAAATGCTAATCTGAACTAGATGTGAATAAACCAAGAAAAGCTGAATTTGCCACTGTATTCTGTACGTTCATTCTGAAGTATTAACAGAGCAACTAAAGGATTTATGGTTTACAGAAAAGGGTATGACATCCTATTCCAGGAGGATGGAAAGCCATGAGATTCTTTTTGGAAGGATAATTTTATTTCCTTTTGATGTTTCTCACTATAATATTTTCTTTGTATGTGCCAGAGAATTTCGCTTTACATCAGAAGTTCCAATACGGCTTGATTACCACGGCAAGCATGTATCAATGGATCAGGTTTGTGTAAAATGCCGATGCTATAGAACAAAAATTTGATGTTGTTTGTTTTGCTTTCCCCTCCCTGCTCCCCATCAGTGGGGGTATATTTTTATGCTCACTACTCATTAAGGATGTGCTCATGACAAATCTAGAACACTTTTTTCCCCCCCTTAGTTTCAGTAAAGCTTAACCTTGTTTCACTTTTAGTTGGAAAACTTGGGGGTGGATCCCCCACATATGATTAACTCAGGCTGAAATTTGATCTTCACATTTATGAGCTCAATGATTGGCTTGAAATCGTAGCATAGAGCTGCAGTGCCCCTCAAAGTATGATACCACTGTCTGATGCCAGAATCGTGCATTATATTTTACTTTTTCCTCATTAATGCCAGAATCAAATATTGTTGTTTGTTCTCCTTGATTCCTTTCCTTGCAGTCTAGTAACACATTGGCCTCAGTGGCAATGGCAGAATCTATTACAGATGAAAAAAATGCTCATGGTTCTTGTTAAAATATGCATTCCTTATCACACTGAGTTTAGAAGCAGACATCAAAAAATCCTAGCACAACAAGACTCATACTTTGTCATGGTAAATCAGTAAGAAAATATAGGAAAGTGAAAGCAGCAACTTCTTGAATTTGCCTGGCTATCAGAAATCAAAACACGAAATATGGTAGCTTTAGAGTGCCTGGAACACACTAAAACCAGAGCTATGTTTACATAAATTATTGTAGCTTATTATTGCTGAAGAAGCCCTCTTGTATCCAGATGTTTTTTTTACAGTAGCAGCCTAAGCCAAGTTTCCTTCTTTGCAAGTTTCCATGTTACATGATTCATAGCACTGTAAGGAGTAGCATTTGGGAGACTGGGGGAGAATGTTTAGACAGAGTATCTGTAAGTAAGAGTTGAGATGATGAAATTATTTCTCACAGGTTGTACAGGTTGAGTAAATTTGTGATAACAAAATATTTCACTTACAGGGAACACTAGCTGGGATTCTTATTGGGCTTGCTCAGTTGAACTGTTCAGAATTAAAGCTGAAGAGGCTTTGTTACAGACACGGGTAAGTTTATCAAAATGTAGGTCAACATTGCTGTTGCAAATTATTGAACAAGTTTTTGGGGAATAACTGAACATTGGAAATGCAAAGCAAATTTTCTGTTAAGATGCCTTCTAAAATCCAAAATGCTTTTTGACTTTAGAAATATTTCTTGATTCTAGGTTTTTTTCTCATATATAATTCAAGAAGAACTTCTAATTCAGAACAGAATTTAATATATGCGCTAATCTTGGTGATAAACTCTTAATTTTAGTTTTATGTTTGTTTCCTATGGGACTGAATGCGATGACACAGTTCTGAGGTTTTTTTATGAAGCATATGCATTTGAAATACTTGGCTTAGCCAACAGCAACAAAAGATGACACTTGAAAAATTTTTCCTTTTGTTTAAATGACATCTTTTACTTCAATGAATAATGAATGCATTTATCTTATTAGGAGTCGTTTGTTTAAAAAGAATTAATAAGTCTATTTACTTTAGTTTATTAGGTGTGGATAAATTGTTCTCCTATGCCATCAGTGAATGGCTTAATGACATAAAGAAAAACCAGCTACCAGGAATTTTGGGAGGAGTAGGGCCTATGCATTCTCTTGTACAATTAGGTAAGTTAATTCTTGCTTCTATTCAGCTATATATGAATGTGTTTCTTTAAAAACCAAACAACACCTCTCCCCCCTCAAAAAACCACCACAAACCACATTGATTCTGGTTTTCACTTCCGTTCAAAGCATTCTGCTTATCTAAGAGAACTTTCTGACTCTGGTGTTGTGCCTTCATTTTCAGTACAAGGTCTGAAAGACCTGGTGTGGTTGCCAATAGAGCAGTACCGCAAGGATGGTCGTATTGTCAGAGGCTTTCAAAGAGGAGCAGCTTCTTTTGGTACTTCCACTGCAATGGCAGCACTGGAGCTAACAAACAGAATGGTTCAGACTATACAGGTAGAGTGTATTACTCCTGCAGTTAGATGTAAAAACAGAGGTGTGGCTGGTAAATGCTCTAGATTAAGCTAATATCTTAATGCTATAGATTTAAGGTTGGAAGCATGTATTAAAAAAAATAAAGGCAGCTGTATAAATAGGAGAGCAGAGACTGGGCAAAGTTTGCACCAGTCTGTGAGGTGAGAACTATGGCACCAAATGCAATGGTTAGAAAATTGAGTTAAAATACTGCTGAACACCCAAGCTGCTGCTTGTTTCTTAATATCTTTAATATATTACAATGTACATTTTAATACAAAAATTTTTCAGTGTCACTAAAAAATCACTGATATTGAGAAAGATGAGTTCTTTGTGCATGTGTATTATCCAGTAGTAGATTCTTACCTTTTTTTAAAACACCCAAACAAGTACTATTTCTGTAGATCTACACAAAGTCTGTAGTCTTCCTGGATTTAACCCTAAGGTAATCTTGGATTAAAGTGTTAATAAATTTATGTTTCTTAATATAAAATATATGAAAAAATAATGAAAATACACTTTTACCACCTAATCTTGCAAAAATCCTATATGCACCTAAGCTTGAACATATATAGTCAAAAAACTAGTGCTGTTAATCAATGGGATTATATGTGTGCTTATGTGTTTGTAAGAAATACCATCGATCAAATGTTCAGTTTCTATCTTGAGCATTTTATTCAGTTTAGGAGAGAGAAAACCCCACCCAAACCTACAACATTAATTCTTTCATTATGGAATTCTGTATGATTAGAGATGCACATGCTAGACGTTTTTGTACAAAACCTTTATCTGATGTAAATGAATATTATTTGTGGAATAAGGATTCTTTTCTTTCAATGACATCACTCTATTAATAGTTTAAATTTGTGATTTGGTGCTGTCACACTTACGTGTTTTGCATTTGCTCCTGATGTGCAGGCAGCTGCAGAAACTGCTTATGACATGGTGTCGCCAGGGCCTACCTTTATTGAAGCAAAAAAGATCAAACGGTTCCCTCGCCATCGCTTGGCTCATCAGCCGGTCGATCTGCGGGAGGGTGTAGCCAAAGCGTACAGTGTCGTGAAAGAGGTGAGTGCAGAAGCGATTGTTGGTAACCAAAGTTAAAAGCTATTTCCTAAAACAGCGAACAAAATAACAGATGTTAGTTTAGGCTGGCCAAACGGAGGAGGAGATTTCATCTTTGAACAAGACGATCTTCATCAATAATCGTAAACCAACAGAAATCTTGAATGAAAAATCAGAAAAAAGCTAAGATGTCCTGCAGATGAGTGTGAACAGGACTTGACTGCTCTGCGCTTGGGATGGCTTAAAATTATTCTGAGCCATGTAAACTTGATTTCCTGTGCTGTGTCATCCATCCTTCCCATCCCTTTCTGCTTGACCACCTTTGCAGTTACTGTTAATTTTGAGGGAGGTAGTGTTCAAGCATAATGTAGGATCTAAGAGAAGAGAAACCTTCCTCTAGGTAGAGAAACCTCCTCTATAATACACTATGACAGTGTATTATAAATTAGAATGCTGACCTGATTTTATTGTATTTTGTGTTGTACTTTGTTAGTTGCACCTTATATAGTGTCTATGAAGTAAGGTGTCAGCTGAGTTTCCAGTGAATTTTGTCATTTTTTCAGTAGTTTACAGTACCCCACAGCTTCTTCCCTTATGTGCAAGATGTACCACCAAAAGTTGCATGAAATATTTGCATCGCTTAATTCATAGGCGTGTTATTTTAAGCCTCATTAGAAGAACTAAATCTTATTTATATCAGTGTTTTAGTACAGTTATAATACAAATCACCAAGAAGAAAAATGCTGAGCAGTTTAAAATTTCCCTTAAAACTAGGAGAGGTTGCTTTTTTCTTTCCAGTGTAACTGATTTCCTTTATTTTATGAAAGGGGATTACGGACACAGCCCAAACCATCTATGAGACTGCTGCTCGTGAGCATGAGAACAGAGGAGTCACTGGGGCAGTAGGAGGAGTCCTCCGCCAAATCCCACCAACTGTGGTGAAACCTTTCATCGTTGCAACAGAGGCAACCTCAAACGTTCTGGGTGGAATGAGAAACCAGATCAGGCCAGATGTGCGTCAAGAAGAGTCTCAAAAGTGGCGCCTCGGGGAGGATTGAGATTTGTAAATCTGGCTCAGCAGGCAGGTAGCAAAGCTGGAAATGCAGAAGAATGTCCTGTTGGCAGCTTTAGATGGAGCTCACTTTGTTTTGTCATGCTCACCTCAGGAACAAATGAGGTTTTCCAACTGTTATTAGCAAAACATCAACCAAAAATATTTATGAAGTGAAAAGCAAATTGGTACGTGCTTATACTGTGTGTTACCAATAAATTTGGTAGATAGTGCCAAACATAGTGAAGCATGCGCTGCCAACTCAGAGACATGCTTGCTCTGTTCCATTTACCATATTTTTCTTGGTAGATTTGACATCTGAAATAGTAGCCTGTATGGTGAAGCTAAGTGGACTTTAAAGAGATTTTCTGAGCATAGTCAAAGAACTGTTTTCAATAAAGGGCTCTGCAGATGCTCCTCACTAACTAAAGGATAAAAGCTTTCATTGTGGACGTGAGACATGAGGCTGTCTAATATGGAAGCAGAGAAGTTAATACTTAGTGGTCATAAGCATTGCTTTTAGCGTGGCACTTAGAGCAAGGACAAGCTTGATAACCATTCAGAGTTTAGATTCAGTGTCAATACATCTACGAACAGAATTTGTTCCTAAATATTAAATACCTACTTTTGTGGGTTTTTGAAGAACCTGAATGTTGCAGAAATGTTCTGTTGTGTTGCACTTTAAAGGATATGGCCTGTATATTGTGCTTTTTTTATAGTGTGAATAAAATGTAATGTGCATTATCCTTTACGTGGTTTAGAAGCTTACACAAATTATTGAAAAGAGCATCATTTGATGATGATCCTACAGAAAAGTGTCTTAAATTTATTTAAACTCATTATATGTAAAAACTTTTTTGTCTGCTGTTACACTAATTACAATGCTAAAAATACCTACTCTTCAGGAAAACAATTAATTATAATTGTTGCCAACAATTCTTTGTAAGAATGAAAAATCATAAGTAAAAACAAATTATTTCATAATTTCATAGTTAAAAGACTATACAGACTTTATTTTAGTAATCTGCTTTTATTTAAAATCTAAGCTGTTGCAAAGTTGCTGCTCTCACAAGGTATTCTTAATTTAGATTGTGTCTCATCATTATTTGACAGTGAGTATTTGGGGTCCTTTA
>VYZQ01022639.1:9629-28276 GCA_013400655.1 Mystacornis crossleyi | reverse complement strand
TGAAATGTAATATTAAATAGTGGGGTGTTTTCTGCCAATTCATATTTCTATGAAATAGTATCTTAAACCATCTCTATTATTAGAGATTATAAAGGTAATAAAGCTGCCTTTTTGTGACAGATAACTGAGGTTTCAGAGTTGTTTTGTTCTGAAACAGAGTGCTAGATGAAAGCAGAACTTACTTAAGGACAGCAATGGTCCAACGGGCAAGAAAGCAGTTAAAATTTCTTAGGTGTTTGTCATGAGGATTTGAGAGATATCTGTAGTGTAGTTCTGTTTTCAGGGTTTTATTTGTGTGTGTAATTATTTGCTCTGTTATTGATTTCTGTCTTTATTAAGAGCACGAGTGTTAAATTTGGCTCTTGCAGGTTCAAGATTGCAAGGAAGCCTCCAAGGAAGAAAAAAGATGTGAAACCATTAGAGCAGGAGGAAGGTTACTTCCGTTTTGGAGATACGGCGCAGAACTTAGTAAGATGGAGCTTGGTCAACTGTAGCTCATGAGCACAAAGATAAAATAAGTATGAGCTGTTTCAATTAGAAACCTTTAACTTGCACCTTTAGACTTCAACACTTGGTTGGTACTGAAGATTCGTTGGTGGCCCCAACAACTCCATGAATCTCCCAGGATGAATTTCTTTGCTTCCCTTCTCCCTTATTAGTTTGAAAATGCTTCCTGCTGTGTGTACAGCACAGTCTAAGGGAGACTTAAGGTTGTGAGTTTGAGGATGTTTGACGGTTCTGCACTGTCATCACAACACTGGCAGTCCTTGGCCGAATGGCGGGTGCAGGCAGGGTGAGCTGAACCACAGGAGATGAAATGGCACAGAGTGTGCTCTGAGTGCTGATAAGACCATAGCATGGGTATGGTCTTTGCTATGCTGAATATTGTACAGATCTGTGTTCATTGCAGCTGATGGAAAGCCAGAGAGCACAGAGAACTGGCAGTGATCAATAGAGACATGTGCACAACACTTGGTACTGTGGATGCAAAAGTGATAGAATAGCAAAGTATGCCATCAGAGGATGGAAAAGGTACTGCTCAGTTTTATAAGCAAGTTATTTATATCAATACAAATTTTAAAGATACAATTCCTGGTATCATTTATCTCTTTAGTAATATTTAGCAGATCTGAAACGTTTCCTGGAATTATTCAATAAAATAAAATGCTTCACCTTTTCTAGGGCCTGTCTCTGTGTACTCAGTGCCAGAACTGTCTTTTAGAGTGCTAAAAGTATTTATTTTAGACATTGATCCCGTAGATTTTAACTTCTATATTTTTCAAAACCTGTATTGCCTAGTGTGTAACGCTGAAGTTTTTTGTAGCTTGTTGTCTGCTCTCTTAGGCCAGATAGACACAACAAAGCTTCTCTGAGCTTGCTATTCAAGGACACTCAGGCTGTCCAGGGCCTAAAGGTGGAAACTAGGACCAGGAAAGAGGTTGAGAAATTGAAGAGAGCTAAAGTTTTAATTGGTGAATTTATGCTGATATGCAAATGGACCAAACCTATAACAGTGTAAAGAACTCGTGACTTGTCAACCACCTTGGGGTCCATTTTATGGAAGCAGCCTCTGGCTCCCCAGGGTGTACCTTGAAGGCCCTTCAAATAAATACCTACCTTTATTCCCTTACTCCTGTCTAGTCTCTGTTTCTAGGTAGCTGGAGAAGGCGTCAACATGAGGCTTCCATTGTTGCTCAAGTTCCATTTTCTCTTGGCCTTTCAATTACTTTGTTGTATAGTGTTTGCTCTTTTTCTTTTTTCCCATGTCCCTTGTAATACTGTTTGCTCTTTTTCTTCTTTTCCATGTTCCTTCTGGCTCTGAGTGCTTATTTTCGTCAGAACAGCTGACAGATGCAACAAATGTAAATGAGGAGAAGCAATTATACTGGTTCCATTAGAGGAATACACTCCTACTTGATAGCTGAACTCTGTTTACACCAGCCAAAAGTATAGTCCCAGGTCACGGCTTTCTGTTTTTCCTACTGTTCTTTTCTAAGAGCTGCAGCTTACTGGCAAGAAGGCCCTTTTTCCTTTTCCCAACCAAAGGTGATGCCCTTCCAGGTAAATATGTTAATAAAAGGGGGTTTCATTCAAAAAGAAAAATTACCTCTAAGTTTGCGAAGATCTGTTGACGTAGGATTGTAAACTGGGCTCTGTCTCTTCACAATATCTCACAGGCACTGCAGCAATGACAGGAGGCAATTACAAGGGAGCGTGTCCCACTACATTAACCATTAATGCCTCTACATCGTTGCCCTAAGCCTCTCGTATAATTTAATGCGAAGATCCACACTGACGTTAAGAGAGAAGGTTTTCAGATGCAATTTTCATCATAACCATCTTGCCTTGTTGTCCTCGACCTGAATTTTTACTGATGCTGCTTCCCATTAAGCGTGAAGCCCCAGGAATAGTTTTAACAGATATTTGTGAAGATGCAGAAAAGGCTAGGAAGGTTGATGAATAAAGTTGAGCAGTGTTGTTATTTCTGCCACCCCTGAGATTTGCTGGTAACTGCTCTTGTGTTGGAATTTCTTGATCAATCCAGCTACTCCAGGGGCAATCACTTGAATTTAAGCTTGCCATGCAGACAGGATAAACAGACAATAGATTTTTCAGAGTAACACTGAATATCTGAAAAATGTTTGGGGTTTGCTTGTGGTTTTTCTCACTACACATTTGAGGGGTAGCTATACAAATAAGTTCACTGGAGTTCTCTTTGTGTTGCTGAGTAACAGCTCTTGATACTTGTTGATTTTGCAAAACTCATCTTGGCAGCAAAATTAATGTCGAGAAAGGACATTGAAGTGAGTTCACCTGCCTGAACAGAGCCTGCAAGGAAGCTGAGGAGGAAGCTAGGTGTAAGCATCCAGCCATCCTGAGGAAGGTCGGCGATGTTTGTTTCAAAAGCACAGTCAGTCTCTTTTTCTGCTGGTAGGAAAACAGAGCCTTTCTGAGCTTCCCCTGTGCTTTAGGGAACCAACCCTGAGCACTCTGCAGCGGGTCCTGGGGCAGGGCCATCAAGTGCAGGGAGTGACAGGCACACAAGAAGCTTCCTCCTTCCTTTCTTATCACCCCCTTTCCTTTTCCAAGGAGATTCTGTTTCATCCCATTTGTGGTGTGCATAAGGGAAAGTCTAAACTGTCAGAGAAAGCTAAGCAAAACCAGCTTCTCAGTACACCTTGTTCTTACTGCAAAATCCAAATTGTTTTTGTCCTATTCTTGATCTTGCATTGCACGAGTAAATAAATGTGGTGATACTGGGACTCTGATTTTGCACCAGTGTTCATGGAGGCAGGTGTCAGGCTTCACCTGTGTTCTCAGTTGCTAAAAAATCTTTTAGAAACCCACAGCAGAACTGAAAAACTGAACTGTCCCTGCCTATTTATAGCAAGGCTAAAGTGAGAACTTGAGGAGAACTGAAAGAGAAGACTCCTTCAAATTCTTTACTGTTTGAAAATTGAAGGACCTGCTTAGAGTAAGGCAAAGAACTAGGAGCTTTTTGACAGTGTTTGGTTGGTCTCCAGGGGAACTTCCACATGACTGAATCTGCTTTGCTGAAAGCTGTTTCCTTCTTCACATCGCTTCTCTGTTTAAGACCAAGTCCACTGTGTTAGGTTCCAAGCAGCAAGAATTTACATTCCTCAGACATTTCAAAATCCTGAATTTGTCTACAGTGTTTCCATAAATAACAGCTGTCACTATGGTGCAAAAAACTTGTTTGAAATGTATTTTCAGAATAGTTCTTGTTTACATAAAATCGGCAACTAATATTGTCTTTTATAAATTGAACTTCATCCTGTGTATCTATTGTGGGACAGAAACTACTTGTGTAGAGGACAACACGTGAGCTCTAGTCACTCAGGACACAGCATGCTGGATAATTACCACTGAGATCTATGGTTGATGCTAAGGTCAGTTTTAGGTGTATTATATGGGAAAATTTACATGCTTATATGGATTATAATTCTGATTATGATAATAATATTCTAGAAAGTCAAGATATGTGTGAAAGAGCAAAAGACATTGCACTTTATACAATGATAAAGGAAATGTTTTATAAGGATTATCAATAATTTCCCCAAATGTTCTCATTTTCAGAGGGAAAGCTTTTAGTTGTTCATAATGAAATGCTGTGGTTATGGCTTCATAAGAAACTGATCATAGTGACAGAAAATACTAACAAAGAAGTGGCTGCTATGGAAGAAAATTAAGTGTCTTAGTCATAGTCATTCACAGAGGCCGGGGAAAGTCACAGCAAATTAGGCAGTGCTGTCTCCCAAGCCATTCACAATTAAGTGATGTATCTTAATATAACCAAAGCTGCATTAACTACTGACAGTAAGTTAGCTTCTCCTTCAACAGAGAAAATGACTAAAGGCTTATTTAAAAAACATGTATATATCTATATGGCCTCTCAAAGAACAGTGATAATTGCTTTGTATTGCAATGTTAAAAATAGTTATATGCATTGCTTAGAATGAAGAGACTCTGAAAACTACACTAAGAATATTTGGGAACTGAAAATTCTATTACAGTCAAATAACTTGAATCATGATGGTGCAGTGCCATGTTAACTTTGGGAGATGTTACTCTGTCCAACAATGGAACACATCATCGTGATGCAGTTTAGTGGCCTGACTCCCACTCGTGATGTGACGCTGCTAAAAAGCTTGTGGGCCATTTGGACAGTTCAGGACATGGTTTCCCTTAGTAAATTAATTTTCCATCAGAGGACACTCAGCTAAAGGAGAAGATGGAGAAAATGGGAAATATGAGAAAAATATTTCTCCTGCTCACCAGCTTTTGGTCTAGTCAAAGAACCACCTTGTTTTGTGACCTTGATGTCAGAGTTGAGTTCCGCACTGAAGTTCCTACCCTAAAAAGACAGTATTACAGCAAGTTTGTGCTTTCTCTGGATACTTTTCAGCTCTTAATTTGAAAAGATGTTGCAATTCATTGTTACCCAGCAACTGAGGAAATGGGGGGTTGTTTTACAAGTATGATGTTTTTGTTGGGATGCTGTTCTGCTAGAAACAAATATTATTGTTCACATCTATAATTGTCAAAAACATGTTAATAATCTTAATGATGTATACAAATACTTTGAATTGATGATAAAACAGTTATTTCCAGAAAAATACCATCTCTAAGAAAGAGGCAGGAGCCATGATTGTACCTGAGAAGAACAAGTTATGTGTACAAAATTCCTGTGAAATTGTACTGTATTTTTTTTTTTTTAATGCGTTAAATTTAGATCACGGAGTGGCTTAAACTGTCCTTCACCCCCCTTTCCAGTAGCTACTCCATCCATGTCCTACTTTGCCTCCTAAACTGTGCCAGGATACCTGGTTTTGTGCTAATGGTACATTAGGACTGGAACTGGATAATTAATGAATTTTAATCTGGATCACTTTCTTGATTAGTTCATCACACATCTACAGATCCCTCTGTCTTGACTCAGATAAAAGAGAAAGAACAAATGAATTGAGAAAAATTTCATCTGAGGAAGGATAAACCAACAGAGTCCTTGAAAAAAATATATGGGAAACTGTGGCCTCAGCAAAGATCAGTTACCTTTATGTCTTAATTTGCTCTCTGGGAGAAATTAAAGAGAATTTACCAACTCGTAAGCAGACTGCCTATGGACACTTGAATCTGTTGTTATGTGTCATAGCAGGTTATGATTTATTACTGCTTTTGGTAATACAGTCTGACATTTGTTTATCAAACTCATTCTCAATTGTAAATTCTCTGTTCACCAAAGCACAATTAAAAAATATCTTTTCCTCCTCCTTTTCTTCTCTTTTTGTGAAATGTAAGACCTCTCCTTGTCTTGCTGTTCTCTAATTGTGAGGTTTACAACTCAATGCTGATATGCATGCGTTTATTTGTGTTAAAGTATATGAATTGGCCTTGACAAAAATCTTGCATGATATGATCTCTTTTCTTTGTATTTCTTTTGCTACATGAATTTAGTAGAAAAAGCCTTAATATTCAGCATCCCTCAAAGCTGCTGTGTGTTCTGCCTGCATGTTCATTTGTGCTGGGATAAATAATACTGTGCTGTCTCGGTGAGATGACACCAATGCAGTTTTTATGCCAATTGTGATAGTAGTCTAATTGGTCAGATTCTGCCAGTAGCTCAGGGGGTGGTGTGGGGACTGGTAAATACTCACTAACATTAAAATAGGTGACTTGCTTTACCTACACCACAGGTGACTTAGAAAGTGCATTTTATGTACTATTATTATTTCTAAATGGTTAAACTCCCAAATGAAGAGGTGACCCCTGTGGGGGGGATGGGCATGAGTGGATGCGTGGGGCACGGGGTTTCTCTGTCCCTGTTCCCGGGTCATGTGTACCCCAAATCCTGTCCCCCATTGGTCAGTTTGAATGTAGCCCGCGGGAATCCTGTACTTAAGGGAGTGTTCACGGGACCCCGCGGGGGGGTTGTTCCAGACCTGTTCTGGGAGCAGGTCGCTGTCGGAGTCCCTGCTGGGCTCCGGCCATGTGCGGCCAGGGGGAATAAAATCTGACAACATCTATCAAATATCGTCTCCTTGATTCTTCCACGGGCCAAGGCTGTCTCCCAGGGAAAGGTTGCAGCCACCCCACTGCAACACCCAAACTATTAAGTGTCCACAAAGCTTAACTGTGAGTAATCCTGTTTGATATTTGGATTTAGCAGAAAAGTTAAACAGAAGTCAGTTGAAGTTAGCAATACATGTAAGCACATAAGTGGTTTTCGTAATAAGGGAAAATGTCCTTAAGTATTTGCTTGAAAACGGGTTTCGATTTCTATACAAATTACTGAAATTCACAGCAGTGTATGGACTGTGACACATTGAAGGTCACGAACTGTTTAAAGCAATGGATGATTCAACTTCTCAGATACCTGTTTTATGAAGTGGCACTTTTGGATCTTAACCAGAATTCAGCTTAACAGATGATTTTCTAGAGTGTATTCTAAAATCCCTTCAGATTTTCACTGAAAGCATGGTAGAGCGTTAGAGAACAACTTAGTTGCAGCGACTGTAGCTGGAAATGCTTTGAATTCCAATTCCTCTGGAAAAGTAGTAATTCATCTCTACCAGGAGGGGCTGCTCAGCAACTGTTCCTTGGTCGCAAAACCAATGCAAGAAAAAAAGCCTAGCTGGGCTGCAGATCTGCATATGTCAGATGTTCACATGTGCCTCCCAAATTTCAGACAGCTTGTTGGAAAGCTGTGTGTGTGCATGTGCACACCCTCATCAAGCCTCTTATGAAGCTCTGAAACATCAGTCATAGGGCAGAGTCTTTCACTCAGTAATAGCAATGGGTCTGATTTGGGTCTTAATGCCTCTGTGCCTTGGCTTTCATTAATCTAAATAATAATGAAGCTCAATAATAAACTAATATTTTGAAGTATTATTATTAGAATAAATAAAATAATATTTAAAAAGCCCCCACTTTTCATACCATTATGGCTCTTCTTATTACCCTGACTGATTTACAGTTTTGGCAGGAAGAGGAAGTGAGGATTCAAAGCATTGCCATACTTCAAAAATAATCCCATGCCATTTTTGCTTCACATTGTCCTATTCATGTCAGAGTTTGCCTTACTCTTGAAACACTGAAGCCAAACCTTGTATATCCATAGCAGCAGTCTTTGAAATGTTGTCAGACTTCTTGGCTTCTTAGATTTGTTCACAGAGTCTGCTCTGATATTTTTGGTTGCACTCCAAAGCAACCTGAGCCTTCTCATCCACTAGCCTGGATCAGCCAAGCTCCCTGCATGGCCACTTGCCCTTCAAAGCTGTTGATCATGACTGCAGCCAGCTCCTGGCAACGCAGGCACATTTCCTCAGCACCCAGGAGCAGATGCCCTCACATATGGGTGGAGTTAAGCATCATGTCTGTCCGGGAACTTCTTTGGTAAAGGATTTCTAGCCGTGCTCTTCAAGACAGAATAAATTTTTTATTCTTGCACAATTTTCTTGGATGGTGTCTTCTAGGTACTCTTTGGTGTAGGGCCCTGGGCAACCACTGTGACTCCCTGTGATGCGTCTGGTCAGTTGGAGCAAGACACCCAGCTTCTGGAGGCTAATTGACACTGGGAAAGCTGTGGCTCTGCAGGCCATGGCTGGCTGGTCTCCAGTCAAGGCCTGGGCTAATGGAAGAGAGATAAGGTGAACTTTTTGTGGGAGAGCTAGGCAGGAGGGGATGTAGGTCAGTAGCAACTTTTGGCCCCTGCTGAACACAGCCTGTGTCACCTGTGTTCTCCCTTGTGGCACAAAGGAGGGCAGTAGCTCTCTCCACTTTGTCCTACCCGGCTGCAGCTGTACCCAACACACACCACTCCTCAGTCACACTTGCCTCTTCTACATCCTTGGAGGACTCTCAGGTCTGTGGACCTGTCCTGGGTCCCTTCATCAAGTGTCAGTGACAGGAGCCCGTGGGGGGTGTCTGTGCTCGGGCTCTGGAGCGGAGGACAGGAGGCAACCCTCTGTGAGTCTGGAGGCAGTGATGACAGCTGGCTTTGAGGATTACCCTCTTGCCAAAGCTGTAGACAAGATTTGTGACTAAGCAGGGAATTGGTTCCTGCTTGACAGAGTCAGAGGTGCTAAAGCATTAGATGAAAGGGTAGTTGTAACATCCCAAAATTCTGCATATGTGCAGGTTTAGTGGTCCCTGTTTGCCCACACACAGGAGGAAGGAATTTGACTGGCCAAGGTGTTAAACTTATGCTCTTGAGAGGAGATGATTTTGATTTACACTGTCAAAGATATAAGGTAGAAGAATCTTGGGTGTCTGCAGGCAATGAGTTATAAATGAGACAGTTCTGTTCATTTATTCACTGTCTTTAATGAAAGCGAACTAGAACACACTAGTGAAAAAAATTCTCTGTGTCATCAGGGATCTGCGCCTGGCTGGCCTCAAAATTTCTGAGCAAAAAATGTGCACTACTCTCTGGCTGCATAGAAAAATGATTTAACTTTCATCCTTTTGTATTCCCTTTTTCAGCTACAGACCCTCTTACATTTGGGTCTTGTTGTTTTGGGGGTTTTTTGACCTCAGGACTCTTTTCTTTCTAGGACACCTTGCTCTTTTCCTGTAAGACTTCTGTTTACTGCCCTCCATGATCACAAATACAGAATTTTTTTTATTCTCAGATGTTTCTCACAGAAAATCAATGCTTTGGTTTTGAGCTCACACTTTGTAAATGTGTTAAAGATGAGCATCTTCACCAGTCCAAGATCTCTCTTATTTCCCTTCAGCTGCAGAGGTGAGGTGAAGACTGTGTGTACATGACAGCTTTCTTTTCCAACTCCAAATGGTGCCTTGATCTCCAAGCCACCTGCAAAAGCTTCCAGATTTCTTTAATAGGTGTCCAGTGCTCAGTTCCAGCCATCAAAGAGACTGGGTCAGTGTTCAGTTCAGGGTTTGCAATCCATATAATGTTGTGTGGATGTGAAAATCAGGCTGGATGCTGGTCCAGAAACATCTCCTGAGCACACTTGATTCACATGAAAACCAGTCAAATAGCTACCACCATCCTCCACCTCACAGAGATGTGCTCTCCACAGGCTGTTTCACACCATGTAAACTCCTGTTTAGTGTCCATCTTGTAGTTCTGAGTTTTTGCACTGATTATTTTAGACTCCTTTGCATGTATTTTCATATCCATTTACATTTGGAGGACTTGTTGGCAACAGTGAACATGGAAGGGAAATGCAGTCATTAGTGTTCTGATAATGTTTCATGGTGTTTTATTCCAGAGTTCCTGCTTCACAGTTTATTTGTCCATTCATGTAGACACTGGCAATTCTGAGTGCGTAACAGGTCTTTTCTCATCAGACATGCTTTGGAATAATTCTGGGGCAGTTCAGACAGGACAGAGTAGTCTCTACTGCTGTTCTTACACAGGAGATACAGCAGCTAGGGGCTTGGGAAGCAGGTCAGTGAGTTCTGCATGGTGTTGGAAACCATCAGCATCCAGTTCTGTGTTGCCAAGCACAGCTTCCTTGAGTACTTCTTTTTGAGGAAAGAGTGGATGGCAAGGTAATAAATATATTTTTTAAAACTGCATTGGATTGTTTGAGAGCAACCAAGAAACAATGCAGGTAATATGCATTAAAAATGTAGTACACAAAAGGACAAGGCAGAAAGAATCCTTCCACTAACATCTAAGTTACAGGGTTCATTCTCTGTGTCCTCACAGAGATGTAAACCAGACTGGCCTTTTTGCAGAAAAAGGATCTGTGCTGTTGCAGACTCCCTCTGTAGCCTTCAAGTTTTCCATGCTCACACCTGGCACTGCCTTTAGTTAGAGATGAGTCTGTAAGAGATCATCCCTCGGAGAAGACAGTTGATGGGCAGCAGTGCTTTAGAAGTGTTTTTGTGGTACTTCACTGTTGCCCGGGGAACTGTGTTTCTGCCAAGAGAACTTTAAAAATGCCATGGCATTCTGCCCCAGGATTTTCTAGAGCTGAGCAAGGGTGCAAACCACATTCCAGTTAAGTGACTTAAGCAAGCTGTTCACCATCACCTTAGGTCTGTTCTAGTTTTCTTAAATGGGCTATGCTGTATTTACAGCTGAGGTTAAAGCAATTGTACTGGCTAGAGAACAGACCATCCACAGGGATAATTTGGCCTTTAGATTTATTATATCAATGTATATTCACCGCCGTCACTCATATTGCTTTGCTGACTAATTGTACCGGTCTTTAAACTTCTGCTCCTAAAAATCCCATGGGAATTGGTGGCTCTTGTCAGTGAACTCACAGAGTCACACAATCCTTGGCAGAGCCTAACTTTTGGGTGGATATCTTGATCCTAAATTCTGCTGGGAGTCTCAGGATAGGAGTTTCCTACCTGTGCAGGAGGTCAGGAGCCTGCCCAGTGTGGCATGTGTTCAAAGCCCAAGGAAAGGGCTTTTCTTCCTGCCAGCTCTTGGGTTAGGTGAGGCACATGTTCATGTCTTCTCCCTCAGCTAAGACAGACTGGAAACCTAAACTAGGTTATCTCAGGAGGTCCCTTCCAACATAAATGATTCTGTGATTTCATAATGTGAACTTTAGCCCTAGGTACACATTCCTTGGAAGAAATCTGCCTATGATTACAGAACATTTATAAAGCAGGATGCTGAAATCTCAGGAGATTACTAACATTACATCTGGCAGTGTTCTTTCTTCATCTTTTATCTGTGAACAGGGAGAAAATACTTAAACATATCTAAACTAAACAATTTTAAGGATTTGCTTCATACAAAATATGCACTTAGAAAAAGTAATGCAAAACAATTTAGATTACCACAAAACTCTGCATAAGCATCCTTAGGAGCTTCTTTGGGATTCTTCAGTTTTTTGGAGGCCTTCCCATCTCTTTTTCTTGGCAACAGAATTTCTGACTGCGTTTCTGCAGGAAGGACATTAACTGTTACCTGTTACCATGTGAGCTAAGCATATATCCTCAGAAGTTTTCAATCCCCCAGCTCTTCTCTCATGTACGCTCATGCACATAGTCTTTCTGCTTCCCTCTGTCCCATTTCTTGAGGACTCAGATGCACAACTCCTGTAAAAGAGATTTCCATTGTGGTACACTGAATGTTGTCCCTGAAGCAGGTCAAATGTGGCTGATGAATGACATGTATTCCTCTTTTCTGAGGAGTTGACAACATTGTCACTTTACCCCTGAGAACGCAATAAAATCCTCAGTTACTTGGAATCCATTCAAGTCATCTCGCACCAGTTGTTTGAATTTCAGCGCCATGTGACACAAGAATTCACTGGCACAGAGCAATATCATTGACTGCTGCATTGGTGGAAAGAAATGGGCACACTGAAGATCTCCTAAAATTCACAAGTCTTAGGAGATTGTTTATTGACCATATGTGATAGGTAGGTCCCTATCACGCCTTTGAAAAGAGCAGTGCTATCTCACAGTGAGTACCTGTGAGAAAGCACCTTGCTTTGAATCACAAGCTTCCGCTTGCAATTCTAATTTTTCTCTTTTAACAGAGCTCTGTTCTCCTTTTGAGGGCCTAAGTAATAACACCATAAATTTCTCAGGAAGAAGAGAGAGAGATAAAGGAGGAATAGAGATGTTCTTCAGAGGACAGAGATGGAGCACAGGTGTTTACTGCCCCGCTGCTCACTGACTACTAGGTCAAGTCCTTCAGAACAATCACATTAGCCCAAAACAGGCTGTAATAAGAATGGGATTTGCAACAGCTGAGAAGAGGAGGAGGAGGAATTTTCATCTAATCTTAAAGAAAAATATGAATGTTGTGCTTCCCCATCATGCCTATACCCATCCCCAGCAACTGCCTCTGCACTTTAACTCACCTTTCAGGAAAGCTTCTTCATCTCATCCTTCAATCCTCCTTCGATGCAAATGAGAGATGAGTGAGCAAGCAGGCCAGAGGACCCCTAAGACAAGGACCATCTAACAGAGCAGGTGACACTGGGAGATGCCTGATATTCCAGTGTTTTCCTCTAATACAATCAAGGTGAGCAAAGCAATTTAAGGTCAGAATGGATCAGGGAGATCCAGCTTCATCTGACTGTTCCTGAATCGCATTTCTTGTCCCCCTACTTTGCTATTTAAGTGCAATTTCCCTTCATTTTTCTTTCAGGTGTATTAACTCTAATGATATGTTCTGTATATAATCTATCAGTGGTTTCATTGCTGAAATAGGCGGTTCTGGTTGTGATTCCATCAATGTGGACATAGCTGGGGACCTGGCTTTCCCTGTGACATTGTCACATCTCCTACTGGTAGCACCTAATCTAAGCTGTCAGAGTTGCAGTGACAGCCTGTGTGTTCTGTGATTGATGTGAAGATGTGCAGAAGAACTGAAATCGGACAAGGAGGCCATGTCAGCATTGCTGCACCCCTTAATTCACTGACACAAGCTACGCTGGGCAGTGCTGGTGTTTGGGTAGTCTGGGCAGGAGTGAGAAGCACGGTATAGCTCACAGAGACTTCCAGTAAGAGCATGCGCACAGTGGCAGTGCACACAGTGCACTTTCTAGCTTGTCAGTTCACATAGGTCAAAAGTGGGTATGGATCAATGCTCCTTGCACAGACTTCTGCAGCAATGGTCTGGGCTGCAACACAAGAGACCTGCTGTGATAGCTTTTGAAATTGTCTATGTGTTATAAATTGCAACTGTAAATCTGTATAAGTTACAACTGCAGTTTTAAAAGGTTTAGAGAAACTAGGCATTCATGAAACTCTATATTGCTTTACCAGTCATATTCACTAGGAGATATTTCTTTTTTTTGCTCAGAGAAGGCCATCTCATGGGGTGGTCTGAATTCTAGACGAGATTATCATGAAAATATTGTGTTCAAATGTGGACGAAGCACTGTAAATATCATTAGTCTTTCAGAGACACACTTGGCAGGCAGCACTGTAAGCTGCATAGAGCAGCAAGCAGAATGTGCAACGTGGCCTTTCCTTGAGACTAGAGAGATGCATTTCAACAAGAGCCCCTAATACCTGTCGATATTTCAATAGCTCAGGCTAACAGCTGCTGGTGAAACTATGCTGAATGTCCTTTGGGATACAACACAGCACTGTGTGTGCAGCTTGCCACTGTTTTTGCTGGTCTGTTGGAAAGGTCTCCTCCAGCTTGGCAAGTGCTGCTGCAAAAAACAGACTTGAATTCATTTCCATGTATGTAGACTGAGTGGAGATACAGAAGTTGCTTCAAAGAAGTCAGGTGGAAAAAACCGGGATAGGTTCCAGCAGGAGTGTCAGGCTGAATCAGAGAGGTAGAGCAGTTTTAGGGGCTCCTACTAATCCAGCAAAGCAAAAGACCCACCTTTTCTTCTTTCCCAAATTCCCATATTCCTTCTCCCACTCCCCAACATTTCTGTCACATGCCAGTCTGAACAAAGTGACTTGAGTACTCCTGAGGGAGGATGCTCCTGCCAAAGGAAGCTCTGCTTCATGGGTCTGGAAGTGTCCTGGCTAATGGAAGAGAAAGGCAAGTAGGTGCCTTGGATGGCTGTCCACACTGAAAATCAGCATTTGAAACATCCAGCAACAAGATTAAAGAGTTAATCATTCTTCAGTATGCTACAATATATATCATCTACTGCATAATTCCAAACAATGGGCATTTAAAACACATAAAGCATGTTCATTCTCTAGCTATTTGGTAAGGAAAAAAAGTGGCCGCATTTTTCAAAAAAAATTCTTGTCTAGAAACAGTTCACCAACTCTAATCAAATCCATCTATCTTCTTATAACTCAGTGTCAGACAGTAATTACAGTCAGTTATGTTAGCAGAAGCTACAAATTTGCTGAAAGGGAAATTTAAGGTATTTATTGTAATGTATATGTGGAGGGAGGAAGAGCTAATACCCTAGAATATTGCAAATGGTAAATTGATGGGTTTTAGACCTCATGAATTAGAAAATATTTGCCTTTCAGAGCACTGTAGCTTCTCCCCATTTTCCTGTAGAAGTAGAAATGGATTATTAAACACTAAAAGGTATTTTAGTCCTAGTTCCATATGTGTACAAATATACAGAAACTATTTATTGCAATATAACACAAACAAAGCTGACAAGACAAATTACAAAAAGCAACCAAATGCAATGGCTTCCCCTGTCTGCCCTACCTTCATTTACCTTCCTTAATGGGCTTGTGCTGTGAGATGATCTCTGTTCACACGACTGTAAATAATTATTGCCACAGTCTGTTTCCTGCTGTCATTCTCCAGGCCTAGACTGACAGGAGGGGACAAGTCCTCTGGTCTTCTGACTCTTGCTGTTTATTCTTTAGTTTCTATTAACAAAGAAACACAGTCGTAAACCCAGTGTCAGATGGAGTAGCCCATTTGCCTTCCACCAAGACCCCTGCTGTCACAGCCAAGTTACGAGACATTTAACTTTCCCTTCCATGACACACACATTTTTCCCCAAACACTGAACTGTCTTGCTGTCCTTGCAATGGGTTTAGCACTAATATTCATTAAGTGTTATTACCCTTACTCTAATTTTGGCTAATAGCATCAAAGCTCTTCAGTCCTTCTCATCATACTTCAGGAGAGTGTTCACAGAACCATGTGTGTCTCAGTTCAGAGAACTGAGTGTGCCTTGCTGTCTTGTTTGCTCCTGAAAGATGTACAGAAAACATCACTTCATATAGCAATAGCCTTGGACAGACAAGGGGATTTCCCTATTGGCCCATGTGAAAAAGAAAAGTTATTTTGGATGTCTAGGAAGATATTGCTGGTGATTCCTGACAGGAAGATGGCTTGACCAATCCATCACATGTGTCTCGTACTGTTGGCTCCTGTCTCCCAGATCTCTGCCCTCAGAGTAGCCCCTTATTACAGAGTTGCAGGCGCTTTCCTGCTCCAGGCCAGCCAGTTCTGGATACTGGCTCCGCATGGAGAGAGGCTCTGGGGCCTCTCTGGAGGACATCATCGGCCATTATCTACTGATTTCCACTGGTGACCAGGGACTTCAGATAAGCTTCCCTCAACACAAGCGGATACAGTATTGCCCAGTGCATCAGAAAACAACATATTGAACTAAAAAGGGAAATGTTTCACTTAAAACAGGACATACTGATTTTAATGAGTGGATAAAACTCCACTCATATTAGTCCGAGTAGTTAGAATTGGACAAAAAACCGGACAAAGAATCCAGTGCTTGAAGGGAGTTGTATTTCACATCAGTATGCCAAAGGTCTGGGACGGTATCCCAAAATAACTCTTCCAGACCTTTCACACCTCATCCGAATAAACAGGAAGGGTTGTGTAGAATGCCTGGAAGTGAAGCAGAGGCAGGAAGAACAATGCATGTCTAACATCACACATCTAATTTTATTCTGCTGAAACGGTACCCTTGCTTTACATGTTTTCTCCATGGACTACTCCTTTTAAAGTGATCAGTCAGTGGTACTTTTGTGCATTTTCTCAGGGACATCAAGCGCTGTTTAAAGAGCTCCTTATGCTTTGGACAATGTGCGGTGTACTTGTAGGATATTTGACTTTTGCCAGAGCATGAAAGATGAAATATGAATAATTCTAACAAAGCTATTTTTTGTCCTGCTGTTCCAAGTAAATGTTTATTCTCACAGTGAAACGTATGATGCTTCTTTTACAGATAATATTTTACTAGCAAATACAAACCCACACCTTTATCTATAACATGGGGTGGAAAACAACAGGGATGCAGCCACCTTTGAGGATGCAACAACCAGCAAGAGAGGTATTGTGGGAAAATTTTGGGCAAGTGTTCCACATTTAAATCTAGTGCCATATACCCACAGACAATAGGTGGAATTTATCTTTTATTGTCTAGATGAAACACTTGTTAATCTCTGTTATTGTATTATCTGATATCAGACAACGCCGTCAGACACATGGTGTGATTCTTGGCATATCCTGCTCAAGGTCAGAGTTGGACTCGACGATCCTGGTGGGTCCCTTCCAACTCAGCACCTTCTATGATTCTGTGATCATATACCTAGTTTATTTTGAGATGTCACAAGAGATCAAGACAACAGCGAAATTTGGAAACCTCATTATATTGGTGGTTAACTGACACATGTTGGTGACAGTGGCCCTACTATGTACAGGATGGATCACAGCAGCCTCAAAACAAAAGTACCTTTTTGGCTACACTCTTTGGCCTAGGGCTCACCTCTGGGGGGATTATTGGCACATTTAGGAGCAAACCCATGTCTGCACACAAAGCTTAGAGCAGCCTACAAGGCTGCAGTTAGGGCCCCAGCTACCCCATCTGCTGATTTAAAAGAAAAGGCTATAGAAGGGGGGAGAACTGAAACTGTCTCTTGAAAAAACCCTTGTGTCTTTGTCACTGGAATACTTTTGACCACAGTCTTGCTGCTGAAAGGCAGCCCTCAAGGGCAGCTGAGAAGTGCTAATACAGCTGCTGCAGAAAGCCAAAGGGCTGAGTAGGTAAAGCTGGCACCAGAGTTGGTGCACTGTGATTCTAGGGAACTGAGATACTGGATGTACAATTGGTAGGTAGACCATTGTCTTCTCTCCTTGGGCTACCAAGTGTGCTTATTGGCCTACAAAAGATAACAAGTCTTGGTTTGAACAGGGCCATGTGTGAAGAAAAGTGTGTCTTTAATGCATCACTGAATACCTGAATGTTATTCTTGATCTGCAGTGACAATTTAGCAGAGAATTGCCTTGAAGTTCAGGATATGTGAAGTCTCAGTAGTTTGCACACCTAGGAGTCCTTTTAGAAAAGTAATAATTCTTCTTTTCTAGATTTTGCTTCTGTTAAGTATTTTCCCATTAGCTTGAATTTGTTTTTCTCCCTCCTTTATGATCCAGTCATGAAGAGCATACCATGGCTGTAGGGATTTTAATACCATTGAGAAACTGTGGAGGTTGCCCCCTGCGGGGATGGGCATTGGGAGTGGGAGCATGGGTCGGGTTACACAGGGCTTCCAGGCTCCCTGATGCTATTGTGCTTAAATCCTGTTTCTCATTGGTAATTTCAAATGTAACCCTGCCCTGGTAATGCTGTACTTAGGTGGGTGTCCACATGACTCGAGGGAGCTCTAGGAACAATCTGGCCTAGGCCCCCAGCGAGAAGCTGGGAGAAATAAAAGTATCTCTGAATATCTACAGAAAATATCATCCTCTGATTCTTTCTATGGGCCAAGCTGTCTGCCAGGGAAGGTTGCAGGCAACCCCACTGCAACAAGAAACGGTATGTTCCTCATGTCCCATATACCTGCAAATCAGTTTGCTGCATTAATCCTCTGCCATCCTTAGTTCCCTGTTCCCTAAACTGAGCAATGATAACCATTTCCATGATATCCTGATAGTGATGGTTTATTTAATAGCTCTGCAGTTGTTGCCAAATGAAGCAGAACATTTTTCTCCCACTCCATGGGAAGAAGAAAGTTTGCTGACAGATTTCTGACAGCTGCAAACTGTATTTAGTTGACTCAGTGGTGCTTTGCAGCACTTCACATCCAAATGTCTGAGGCAAGGAAAGAGACAAAACTGTGCTAGACATCATAACACCTTCTCACAAATAATTTTGGTTATTTCAGTAAATTACTATTTATCTGCATTAATGCCTTAGAGAGAAGGATATTTGTAGGATGTTAAGCCCCATCAGATGGACCGTCATCCATTCTCTGACAACCACTTGCCACGTCAGAGACATTCAGTGCTCTGGCTGTGGGTGATTTGCCTCATGAATTACTGGCATCCATGCTGGGGAGCTGGCATGCAACCAGCAGATAAGAGTTGAGAAATGCTCGCAAGAGGCCTCGCTCAGGGGCTCAGTGCTTCTTGTGATTCGTAAGAGACTGACTAAAGTTTTGCAGAAAAGGCAGCCTGATCTTTAACTTTTCTTGGGTTTTTTATGTTTTGAAAATGTCTTAGCTGCTTTTTAATTTGTTAAATATAGTATCTTGACTTTTTTTTTTTTTTTTTAATTTGCTTTTTCAAATCTGAGCTTGTTGAATGTCTCAGGTTATCACTGGAGGCTGATCTTTCTCGTCATGATTTGTCCTGGGTAAATCCTCATCACCCCCAGTAACTTCCACAGTGTGCACCAGCAGTTCTGTCACATGAAAAATATTCTTATCAGAAGCTTAACAGCTAAAAAGCATAGCAGAAAAAAAAAAAAAAAAGAAGAAGAGGAGAT